>JASANB010005581.1:0-18287 GCA_030248155.1 Sabatieria punctata
TGTGGTACAGTACAACGTGGTTTTCTGATAACGCACTTAAGATGTTTTATGCTAATTGAGGAGTACTCTAACGCAGGTCAGTGTAACTGTTGAGCCACTGGCCGGCTAGACTGCCAGTTGATCATTCTCTCGTTACGGCTATTGCTTTGTGCTGTTGCTAATAAAAGTACTCTTACGGCCACCTGACATTAGCGCACGCTGTTAGGTTATGGGCCGCCCTTGTCCTGCCCTTTTTCTGTTGTGACTCAGTAGTGTCCCATTTGGTCCAGTGATGGCCTCCTCTATCCATCAAATTCCAGTCCTCAAGCTGACAAACTGGTCGACCTGGAAAATTCTGGCCGAGAACTACCTGTCGCATCAGGAAGCCTGGGACATTGTTTTGGGACGTGAACGTGAGCCTCAGCAAGCCGCCGCCGCCCAGGCAGACGTCGAGGACCAACCAGCTGGCCCCGCCGGACCCAACGCAGCCGTCCGCAGCTTCCGAAAGCGCCGACATCTCGCCATGTACATACTGGTTAGTGCTTTGTCGCCTGGTAAAGCTCGGGTCATTCATATTGACGACACAAAAGACCCTGTTGCGTTGTGGACAAAACTGTGTGACCATTTCGACCGTCGGTCAGATTTGGGTGTAGTGCAGTTGCTGGGCGAGTTGCACAGTCTGAGTTTTGACGGCCAACGCTCCCAGTGAGTGGTTAGCGGACCGCCAAAAGATGTACGATCAATTAGCGGCGTGGGCCAAGCGTTTGGGTAGAAGCTTCGGTCGGTCCAGGCTATTGTGCAGTTGCCGCCTGGCTGGGAGTCTATTCGTTCCTTGTGGCACACGCGAGTGCAATGCCCCCGCCGATCGACCGTATACTCTTGCTCAGTTGGGTGTGCAGCTCGATGATGAGTTCAGGTGGTTGCGTTCTGCCAGCAAAGAGACTGGGGCTTTGTCTGCTCGTGCTGGTGTTGTTCGTGCAAAAGGGCAGAGGTGGTCAAGTTAAGCAGCAGTCATTGCAAGGTGCCAAAGTGTTTAAGGGCAAGTGTTTCACCTGTGGCGGGCGAGGTCATCGCTCGAGTAGCAGTGCCCTACACCTACGACGCAACAGGAAGCTACAGTAGCGCAGGCAGCTGAGGTCTCAGATGAGGACTCTGAGCGAGGTGGTTGCTGTTTTGGCGGTGTACACTCTTACCGGTCGTCATGCCGTTGTGCTCGACTCTGGTGCGTCACAACACATGACTTCTCATGCCGCTCTCCTGCTGAACTACCAGCCACTGCCTGGCTGTAGACCTGTTCGTCTTGCCGATGGTTCCACCATTTTTGGTATTGGTGTTGGTGACTTGCCTGTTACTGCATTCTACCGTGGTGTTGCTACCAATCTGTTCCTGCCTAACTGTCTGTGTGTGCTTGGGATTCGACATCCACTTTGTTTTCTGTCAGAGCCAGCGCCTGCCATGGTCTCTGCACTGTGTTTCGGGATGGCACAGCCCGACTTTTCAACTGCGGTGGTGTGCCGGTTGCGGAGGGTGTCATTCGTGCGGGCACTTACGTTCTGAGTGCTGAGCTGGTGTCCCGTGGCTCTGCTTCTGTGGATCGTGTTTCCAATGCAGAGGGCGTGTCAGACATTCAGTCGTGTGGCATCGCAGACTTACCGTCAACAGCAGAATGGATGCCCTCTCAACAGACAGTAGGGCCAGAAATTATCGCACGTTTTTTTTTCGTACATGAAGGCTGATCCTGATGTTGTAGACGCCGTCTCCTCGGATCGCCTCAGTTGGTCGCATGATGGTGGAGACCAGATACAAAAACAACCCATCTCGCCTGGTTCCGGATGTCCCTCACGTGTAGGGACCCAAGCTGGTATTTCGGTTAGTCTGTCTAACCCGCCCTGTGCTGTCGTGTCTGTTTCCGCTGATCGATCGGTACAGCCGGAGGAGGAGGAGGATAAGCGTGCGGCAGCTGTACCTCATCTCCAGCTTGAAGGATTTCCGAGGAAATCTGAAGTACCAGAGATCGTTCGCGAACCAGTCGGGAAGCTAGTGGTGCCAGCAGCTGTTGAAGTTCCTCCAGCGGTCAATGGTCTAGCTCTACGGCCAGTTGAGTTAGTCAATCGCCAGGTTCGTCAGGTTCAGGAGGAGCAACAACAACCGGAGTCACGAGTACACGCCATCACCAGTCACAACAACAGCCACTGGTGGAAGACTTGTGTCGTAAACACATGTTCTGTGATAAGTTGTGTCTGCGTAATCACTTTATTCATTTGGTGTGTCGCCTACTACTACTGATTTTAATTCCACTAGCCACTTAACTAGCCAGTCATCCAGTGGGTTTCTCTCGGTTTTTAGCTCTCTTTTATGTTGCTGATTTTTGCGTTATCAAGGAGGAGTGTCGGTGGTACATTGTAGTGTACAGTACAACGTAGTTTTCTGATAACGCACTTAAGATGTTTTATGCTAATTGAGGAGTACTCTAACGCAGGTCAGTGTAACTGTTGAGCCACTGGCGGGCTAGACTGCCAGTTGATCATTCTCTCGTTACGGCTATTGCTTTGTGCTTGTTGCTAATAAAAGTACTTTACGGCCACCTGACATTAGCGCACGCTGTTATAGTGGCTCCAGTACTACCAAACTGGCTCCGAAATCACAAATTTTTAGGCTAAAATTCGCTTGAAAAGCGTTTTGAAACTGACTTCGGTACTTTCCATTGCTGATTATTTAAGAGAAATCGAGGCTGGAAGCTATTTTTGTCGTTTTTTGCTAGGTTTTAGCCTGGAAACGCTATTTGGCAGCTTCGAAATAACGATTTTTAGCGTCCTTACTGAAAAAAACGTGCTAAAAACGCATTTCCAGGTGTTTTGCAGCTTTTCTGAGAGGGGGTCTAGCTCCCTTTGCCCATGTCTGGCCCGAGATTTGACGATTTTTAGGCGAACAAATTGCGACTTTTGAACGTTTTTGAGTGTCCATCCCCTGCCGCTGAGAATTTGGGCTCAGACCCTCCCAGCCAGTCGGCGTCAGAACCCCCAACGCCCCCTCCCCTTTCGGCGGACGGCCTATTACGTGTGTCCCGAGACTATCATTAGGTCCTCTCCAGATTTTCTGCCTTGCGCATGGTCGAACCGTATTTTTCACCAAGTTTCTCTGCAAAGTTGAATTTTTTCGCTGTTGTTGAAAACAAAATAGACATGAAAACCGAACAGTCAGTCGTATAGCTACGTATGTATCACAGTCATAATTGGCTTCTCAAATAGACTTTGCCGTACCAATTTTGACCACTGTTTTGATCGGTACCAAAACTTTCTGAGCAGTCGGTTTTCCATCCAAGATCGGTTGTCGCTGGTAAAACGGTACCACGAGCACCGCGGGAGCCGTCGACACAGATACTCCTCTCCACTTTGACTCTGACCGCAATTTGCAGCCCAAAAGCGCGTGCAAGTCTCGTTCGAATTTCTTCATGTCGCTTTAAGTAAATGAAGAAATTACAAATAGGATCTAGATTACTCAACAGAACAGCCTGGTCACTGGTGCTCAGTCTGAGCATCATAACAGTGTATGGTAACACATAGAACAAAAGGGTGCACACGCAGCCCAAACTCCAAACTCCAGTGTCATTCGGCTCTGATGCTGATAAGTGCTTTGACCACCGTATGCCACTCCTGTCATCTGAGCCGTCTGTTTGCAGCATTGCCACATGACTGGCAGATACAGAATGACACTGGCTACAGAGGAAATGACTTCGAAACGAGAAACTGATCTCGTACACATGCTGACTGAGGGCAGAAGTGAAAGCAACAGATTGCACTGACACCTGGAGCCAAACCGCTGTGCCACACAGAAGCTAAACTGAAGCCCCATTTAATCATGGCATCAGAAAAGGCCAGACAACCAAAATTCGGGTGGTGGCAACACTCCCATGCCAGTAAAAGTGATGAAAGCACATGCAGAGAAAACGGTCTATACTGATCGCCAAGAACATAAGAGCTAGTGTCATGCTACTGTGGATAAGCAGCTGCATGGCTGGCAGAAAGAAACAATCTCTAGGGTGACATTTCCCCCCCTGGACTCACGTGTGAATTCGTTGCCAAAAGGGTTTTCCCGTGGCTCCGCACCGTTGTTCCGTCGGTCAGATGTCCGAGTCCCGCTATCAAAATGTACGGGGGGGGCGGGGGGGGGGGGGGGGGGGGGGGGGGTGTGGAAGTTGCAAATCGCTACACTTCTAACTTAACATTTTTCCTAACATTCATGTTCCATACCGTATTTATCGAGAACAAACCTACCATGAGTGTAAGCAGGGATTGAGACTGTTTAGCAGGGCCACTTATCGATCCTTCAGTTATCTAAGATGAAATCGCACTGCTGCGAACGATCTCCATTGTTCCTGGTTGACCTGGTTGCTTGTATGAGCGAGCAGATGCGATAGCTTCAGATAATCAATGCTTGGGTCTTCGGCGTTGGTACAATTAATCGAGAAATCTCAGCACCTACCTACAAGTTGTACCGGTGACGGTACCATATATGGTACCACAGCCTATGTACCGTACCATAGAAGGTACCGGCACCTTATACGGTGTTGGTACCATAAACGGCGTTAAGTGCCTGACTGTATTATCTATCAATGTTTTTTGTCGCCTAATAGTACCATCGTACCTAATCGGCGTCGCCAAAGTGGTACTGTACCTGCATGCATTCATTATCATTGCGGATGCTCGTTTTAGAGGTGACTCAATTTTGTCGCCGTTGAAGGGTTCAGAGGCATCAAACTTATATCACGCTAATGCACTTCTTGCCGCTGATTGCAAAAATCAAAATCAGCACACAAAACTGCATAGAACGGTATAGTAACATTTAGCTTTGCGGAAAATATTTCCAGCACTTGAGGAGCCAAAACAGCCCCTCCCTAAACAGCAAACCAGTGGGCAATTTTTGTTTGGCCAACTCTACCTAATTTACATTAAAAATTAGCTTGAAAATGTCTATCTTTGCACAAAATGTTATAACCATTTTCGAAGAAATGGAGTTGCACTTTCCACAATTGCGTAGGTTTCGGTGAATCTCTTGCTAAATTGCTGTGCTCTAGAAACGGGACTACCAATAAGTAGGAAGCCCATCAACCAGTTACAAAATCATGTGAAACATCGTAACTCTAGCTTAAGGACTCTTGCTCAGCCAGATGCGTGAGATAACCCTACTTGCCCACTCTAAGCTGACTTTCTGGCAAAATGCATCTTACCAGACAACTCGGTATCTTTTGAAGTTTTTTTTGTCATTTTAGGTTTGCTTTTTGGTTATGTGGCAGCTAAGGGTTGCTATTTTAGCCTTATTGTTACTTAAAACATTCTAAACCGCACTTCTAGGCGGTTTTTAACTTTCTGATCAAATTTTGGACTCTCTCCCTGGATGAAACCCCTGTACTCGGCAGATAACCTTCTACTACCCCCCTGCCCGGACCTGTTACTTTCACGAAATTCCTACAATCTCAAACTAAAAAACTGCTGTCAGAAGGCTAGCATTCCCGGTTGAGGGGGGATAAGTTATCAAATTCTGAGAGTGGGTAGCGGTTTAGGTTATGGTTCAGGGACAATAAGCCAAAAGTCCGATCTTTTACTAAAATCAAGGTTTTTAGACCGTTTTTTCTAAAATAAATAAGCTGTTCTGAGCTCATTTTCGGCTTCTAGACATATTTTATCATTAATTTTCTATAGAAACTTCTTCCTAGAAATTCCCGAGGGCGTAGTGGCGTGTTTACATGTCGTTCAGGGCCGGCCCCCAAGCCAAATTTTCGGCAAAGTCCCTCCAGCGGAGTTTTTAGTGCAACCCGAAAACCCACCTCTTGGGTTCCAAAGTAAAGAATATTTTGGCTCAGGCGATAAATTCTCGATGCACAAAAATTGTGTTTTCACCTAACCTAGAATCCCAAAACAGGGTTTTTAGGCTACTTAGTGGCGACCTGAGGGGTCAACCCCCTCAACCCTCGTTGCCTGTCTGGCTGGTACACTTTTGAAAGCAGTCCATAGCATAGTTGTTTGGGTCGAAAATTCTAAAAAACATGTTTTTTAAAAAGGCTGTTTTGACTGCTCAAAAAATTTTTTGAAAAATCAAGATGCAAGTTAAGGCAAGAAGTGGGAAAATTGACGCATACATGCAATTATTGAGAAATTATTTGGAAGCAGCCAACATTTTATCCAGCAATCTGCATAATACTTCTTTTGCAGTCATCCCTAACATAAGAAATCCTTCCTTAGGATTTCCTAAAGTGCCTCTAAAGACAATTTTCGGTGAAATCACGCGGTTATAGGCAGTGTTTAGACCTGTATTGGCGTTTTCGAACAGGTTTTTAACTGACTGATGCAAAAGTGGAAAATTTGTTGTAAGTACCTGTACTAGCACGCCGGATCCCTTTAAGACGATTAAAAAGATTTTTTCATCAACTTAAAAAAGGCAAAAATTTTTTACCAACTGCGGTCCATACTGTAAAATAGGTTTTCTATCGTTGCTGTTGCATCCTATAATGGAAAGCCGACTTTATTGCAGGCTTTTCACGACGTTTGTCTCACCTTTCTACTTGTATTGGGTGAGCGCCAGGCCTACTGGGTGTGCGAGCGGCTAGCTCGGTCGGAATCTTCCACCGCTTTCTCTCTCTGCCGCTCGAACAAACCGCCCCGGTCGACCTGCACCTCATCTACGTTATTCTCCGGCAGACCGACTCCGAACTGGAGCTGTTTCTGCGCCAGGCCGAGCTGGGCTGCATCTTCGGTCTCAGCTGGCTGCTGACCTGGTTCGCGCATTCCATCGACAGCTACGCTCAGGTGGTGCGACTGTTCGATTTATTCGTCGCTGCGCACCCCCTAATGCCTGTCTATTTCGCGGCGGCACTGGTGCTGTACCGCAGTAGCGACGTGCTGGACAGTTGCGACTGCGAAATGACGCAAGTGCACACGCTTCTCAGCAAGATGCCGACCAGTCTGCCGCTTGAGGCGCTGATTTCGGACGCGCAAGATCTGTTTCTGCAGTTTCCGCCCAGTGCACTGCAGGGATCGCTGCTGCAGCGCTATGAAGAGGACGTTGAGAGAGAGCGAGAGAGCAGTTCGAGTGAGAAGCAGCTGTCGCTGCCGAATCTGCTCAATCCGTGGAGATTGGGCCGCAATGTGAGACAGCGAGCGTTCACCGTCACTTTCTGGGCGGTCACAGCCACTGCCGCTGCCTGGTACTTCTATCAGCGCTACGGTATCGACCAAGCTAATTGGCTGCAGTTCTTTTGAGGCGCCTTTGGCTCGCTCTAACCTCTGTCTGTACCTGTCTGGAAAACCAAGCCTTATATTGATACAATCCTTTTAACGCTTATGTCTCCGTATGGATCTCATGTTAGCCACTTAGCGTTAGAAGGCTCCATAGTCATAGATGGCTTCATAGCCATGTATGGCTATGGCTCCTCAAAGGCATAGCCGTACATGGCTACAGAACCATCTATGGCTCCATAGTCATCTAAAGCTAATTAGCCATCTATGGCTACATGAAAGGCCTCCTATTTAGCTTTAAATGGCTCCATGTCCAGAAGGCCTTTCATGCAGCCATAGATGTCTACTTAGCTTTAGATGGCTATGGAGCCATAGATAGTTCTGTAGACATGTACGGCTATGCCTTTGAGGAGCCATCATAGCCAAAGAAGGCTATGAAGTCATCTATACCTAAGGAGCCTTCTAAAGCTAAGTAGAATGGGGTCTTTTAGCCATAGATAGCCTTTTATTGAGACATAAGCGTTAAAAGGATAGTATCAATATAAGGCTTAGTTTTACCTAACTGTCGGGTGGTGCGGTGCAGTCGTTTATGGTACATAGGCAGCCTACCTCTCAATTATCCACATGCAGCAGGGCGTGTCCAAATTCTATTGGTTGGGTATTAAAAACGCCCGGAAATCGTAATTTTGGGCTAAAAAGCGTAAACTAATGGCTAACTTGGGCTCAAATACTGCGGCTAAAATGTCCTGTTTATCCGGTTCATGTATGGGCAAACCCCTACCAACTCCCACCTCCCGGACCTGTTATACTACATATGTGTGGTGTCAGACCTGGCATCTTTCAGCAATCCCGCTTTGGCGGTAAAATTCTCAAGAAAATAGTTTTGCCTCGTTTTTCGTAAAAATACAATAGCTTAAAATCATCTTATTTTGAGCCCATCATTTACGCGCGCTGTACTCTCCTTTTACAGTCAGGCACTTAACGCCGTTTACGGTACCGACACCATATATGGCACGGGTACCTAATGTAGTAGTACTATACTATATATGGTCCGGTCACTGAGGGAGTTGAGCCAAAGTTGAGGAGGGGTGAGCAAACCCCGCGGCCCATGTATGGATGGGGTGGTCGTAGTGGGTGCAACAAACTAACATGGTCAGAGTGACATTAGCTTTACCTTATTTAGGACTTCGCTAAAATGTACCATGGATGAGGTTGGTATTAACAGACTGGTTTTTTGCGTTGGTTCTATCTGCGATTGTTAATTGCCAAAGAGATGCATTATGTTTTTTTGGTAGTAGTACGGGGGGGGAGAGGGGAGGGGGGGGGAAGAAAAAGAAGAAAAAAAAAGAAGGAAAAAAGGAGAGGGGGGAGAAAGAGGGGGGGAAGCGCACTTCTCTGAGCCAAAATTGTGGGGGAGGGGGGTGGGCACTAAAAAACGCTCAAAAATCGAAAAAAATTGCAATTGTTTTGGCTAAAAATTGCCAAAAATCGCTAATTTGGGCTGAAATACAGCTAGAAAGTGCTGGTTTACATGCGATTTTGGCAATTTTTGTGTGTGAAATTGTAAAAAAATTGCAAAAATTTGCTCGACAATTTACTTGCCAGAAAAATCGGGGGGGGGGGGTCGGTGAAATCGTCTCGGGGGGGGGGTCTGGCCTAAGTCGGGTGGGGCAGACCCCCAGACCCCCCTGTTACATGTATGCTTATATGTACTCTGTTTCATATAAATTCATATACATACATCACTTCCTATTATCAATAACCGAAGACAAAAAAAAGAATTTGCGCATAAATTCCGAAAACCGTTTCCGAAACATTTTTAATCGTATTTTTGTATTTTCTGAACAGCGCAGCACGAATGTACATTGCCCATCCGTTCCGTACTAGTAGCAAAAAATAGGTTCTTTACGCACGCCAGAACCTCTATGATTGGATTATCTACTGTTTTCTTCATTCAAACAATGTTTACCACCAAAAATACTCTAACGTTCGCGCGTTCACTATTGATAACTGCTCCGTTACGGATAAAAATCTAATAGTCTATAAATAGGGGAGGGAATAGTGTATATAACCAGCAGAATACGAAAAAATACTTGGATCCGTAATGCGCGAGCTAGCGAACAAACTCGTGTTGCACTGTATCAGTGACCAGGTTGAAAGACAACAGACCAACTAGATTGACTGATAGAAGAGGAATGTATGAATTACCCACGCTCAAACACACCAGACCAGAAATAACACCAATACGAATGGAATAGTGAAACTAAGTCGTCTAGCTTAGGTCAAAAGTTGCCATCACAACGACACCACTAACGCTTTCTGAACTCAACTTATAAATCAGTCCGTATTTTTCTCAGAAACGCACCTTAGTTTGTACAGTTTCACAAGAAAAAAGTGCAGTGGATTTGTCAAAAATAGTGACCGAACCTTTTCGGACTGGTGGGAAAGGAAATCCCCTGCACCTTCCTAACGAAAGCTTGTTGGGGCGAACAAGTAGAAACACCAATCAATAAGTACTACAGACAGGCAGATTGATCGCACGAATCTTAGTTAACAGTGCGTAGTACTACTACCAAAAACATAATGCATCTCTTTGGCAATTAACACATCGCAGATAGAACGCAACGCACACAAAACCAGTCTGTTAATACCAACCTCATCCATGGTACATTTTAGCGAAGCCTAAATAAGGTAAAGCTAATGTCCTCTGACCATGTTAGTTTGTTGCACCCACTACGACCACCCCATCCATACATGGGCCGCGGGGTTTGCTCACCCCTCCTCAACTTTGGCTCAACTCCCTCAAAAGTGACCGTACCATATATAGTATAGTACTACTACATTAGGTACCCGTGCCATATATGGTGTCGGTACCGTAAACGGCGTTAAGTGCCTGACTGTAAAAGGAGGTACAGCGCGCGTAAATGATGGGCTCAAAATAAGATGATTTTAAGCTATTGTATTTTTACGAAAAACGAGGCAAAACTATTTTCTTGAGAATTTTACCGCCAAAGCGGGATTGCTGAAAGATGCCAGGTCTGACACCACACATATGTAGTATAACAGGTCCGGGAGGTGGGAGTTGGTAGGGGTTTGCCCATACATGAACCGGATAAACAGGACATTTTAGCCGCAGTATTTGAGCCCAAGTTAGCCATTAGTTTACGCTTTTTAGCCCAAAATTACGATTTCCGGGCGTTTTTAATACCCAACCAATAGAATTTGGACACGCCCTGCTGCATGTGGATAATTGAGAGGTAGGCTGCCTATGTACCATAAACGACTGCACCGCACCACCCGACAGTTAGGTAAACTAAGCCTTATATTGATACTATCCTTTTAACGCTTATGTCTCAATAAAAGGCTATCTATGGCTAAAAGACCCCATTCTACTTAGCTTTAGAAGGCTCCTTAGGTATAGATGACTTCATAGCCTTCTTTGGCTATGATGGCTCCTCAAAGGCATAGCCGTACATGTCTACAGAACTATCTATGGCTCCATAGCCATCTAAAGCTAAGTAGACATCTATGGCTGCATGAAAGGCCTCTGGACATGGAGCCATTTAAAGCTAAATAGGAGGCCTTTCATGTAGCCATAGATGGCTAATTAGCTTTAGATGACTATGGAGCCATAGATGGTTCTGTAGCCATGTACGGCTATGCCTTTGAGGAGCCATAGCCATACATGGCTATGAAGCCATCTATGACTATGGAGCCTTCTAACGCTAAGTGGCTAACATGAGATCCATACGGAGACATAAGCGTTAAAAGGATTGTATCAATATAAGGCTTAGTTTTCCAGACAGGTACAGACAGAGGTTAGAGCGAGCCAAAGGCGCCTCAAAAGAACTGCAGCCAATTAGCTTGGTCGATACCGTAGCGCTGATAGAAGTACCAGGCAGCGGCAGTGGCTGTGACCGCCCAGAAAGTGACGGTGAACGCTCGCTGTCTCACATTGCGGCCCAATCTCCACGGATTGAGCAGATTCGGCAGCGACAGCTGCTTCTCACTCCTCGAACTGCTCTCTCGCTCTCTCTCAACGTCCTCTTCATAGCGCTGCAGCAGCGATCCCTGCAGTGCACTGGGCGGAAACTGCAGAAACAGATCTTGCGCGTCCGAAATCAGCGCCTCAAGCGGCAGACTGGTCGGCATCTTGCTGAGAAGCGTGTGCACTTGCGTCATTTCGCAGTCGCAACTGTCCAGCACGTCGCTACTGCGGTACAGCACCAGTGCCGCCGCGAAATAGACAGGCATTAGGGGGTGCGCAGCGACGAATAAATCGAACAGTCGCACCACCTGAGCGTAGCTGTCGATGGAATGCGCGAACCAGGTCAGCAGCCAGCTGAGACCGAAGATGCAGCCCAGCTCGGCCTGGCGCAGAAACAGCTCCAGTTCGGAGTCGGTCTGCCGGAGAATAACGTAGATGAGGTGCAGGTCGACCGGGGCGGTTTGTTCGAGCGGCAGAGAGAGAAAGCGGTGGAAGATTCCGACCCGAGCTAGCCGCTCGCACACCCAGTAGGCCTGGCGCTCACCCAATACAAGTAGAAAGGTGAGACAAACGTCGTGAAAGCCTGCAATAAAGTCGGCTTTCCATTATAGGATGCAACAGCAACGATAGAAAACCTATTTTACAGTATGGACCGCAGTTGGTAAAAAATTTTTGCCTTTTTTAAGTTGATGAAAAAATCTTTTTTAATCGTCTTAAAGGGATCCGGCGTGCTAGTACAGGTACTTACAACAAATTTTCCACTTTTGCATCAAGTCAGTTAAAAACCTGTTCGAAAACGCCAATACAGGTCTAAACACTGCCTATAACCGCGTGATTTCACCGAAAATTGTCTTTAGAGGCACTTTAGGAAATCCTAAGGAAGGATTTCTTATGTTAGGATGACTGCAAAAGAAGTATTATGCAGATTGCTGGATAAAATGTTGGCTGCTTCCAAATAATTTATAAATAATTGCATGTATGCGTCAATTTTCCCACTTCTTGCCTTAACTTGCATCTTGATTTTTCAAAAAAAATTTTTTGAGCCTTCAAAACAGCCTTTTTAAAAAAACATGTTTTCTAAATTTTCGACCCAAACAACTATGCTATGGACTGCTTTCTAAAAAGCGTACCAGCCAGACATGGGCAAAGCGGGGTGAGGGGGTTGACCCCTCAGGTCGCCACTAAGTAGCCTAAAAACCCTGTTTTGGGTTCTAGGTTAGGTGAAAACACAATTTTTGTGCATCAGAATTTATCGCCTGGGCTAAAATATTCTTTACTTTGGAACCCAAGAGTGGGTTTTCGGGTCGCTCAAAACTCCGCTGGAGGGACTTTTGCCGAAAAATTGGGCTTGGGGGCCGGCCCTGAACGACATGTACACACGCCACTACGCCCTCGGGAATTTCTAGGAAGAACTTTCTATAGAAAATTAATGATAAAATATGTCTAGATTAGCTGAAAATGAGCTCAGAACAGCTTATTTATTTTAGAAAAAACGGTCTAAAAACCTTGATTTTAGTAAAAGATCGGACTTTTGGCTTATTGTCCCTGAACCATAACCTAAACCGCTACCCACTCTCAGAATTTGATAACTTATCCCCCCTCAACCGGAATGCTAGCCTTCTGACAGCAGTTTTTTAGTTTGAGATTGTAGGAATTTCGTGCAAGTAACAGGTCCGGGCAGGGGGGTAGTAGAAGGTTATCTGCCGAGTACAGGGGTTTCATCCAGGGAGAGAGTGCAAAATTTGATCAGAAAGTTAAAAACCGCCTAGAAGTGCGGTTTAGAATGTTTTAAGTAACAATAAGGCTAAAATAGCAATGCTTAGCTGCCACATAACCAAAAAGCAAATCTAAAATGACAAAAAAATCTTCTAAAGATACCGAGTTGTCTGGTAAGATGCATTTTGCCAGAAAGTCAGCTTAGAGTGGGCAAGTAGGGTTATCTCACGCATCTGGCTGATCAAGAGTTCTTAAGCTAGAGTTACGTGTTTCACATGATTTTGTAACTGGTTCAATGGGCTTCCATTTTCTGGTAGTCCCGTTTCTAGATCACAGCAATTTAGCAAGAGATTCACCGAAACCTACGCAATTGTGGAAAGTGCAACTCCATTTCTTCGAAAAATGGTTATAACATTTTGTGCAAAGAAAGACCTTGCCAAGCTAATGTTTTAACGAAAGTTAGGTAGAGTTGGCCAAACAAAAATTGCCCACTGGTGTGCTGTTTAGGGGAGGGGCTGTTTTGGCCTCTCAAGTGCTGGAAATATTTTCCGCAAAGCTAAGTCGTTACTATACCGTTCTATGCAGTTTTGTGTGCTGATTTTATTTTTGCAATCAGCGGCAAGAAGTGCATTAGGTGATATAAGTTTGATGCCTCTGTACCCTTCAAGCGACTGAATTGAGTCACCTCTCAAACGAGCATCTGCAATGATAATGAATGCATGCGGGTACAGTACTATTAGGCGACGCCGATTAGGCGATGGTACTATTAGGCGACAAAAAACATTGATAGATAATACAGTCAGGCACTTAACGCCGTTTATGGTACCAACACCATATAAGGTGCCGGTACCATATATGGTACGGGTACCTAGGGTTGTGGTACCATATATGGTACCGTCACCGGTACAACTTGTAGGTAGGTGCTGACATTTCTCGATTAATTGTACTAACGCCGAAGGCCAAAGCATTAATTATCTGGAAGCTATCGCATCTGCTCGCTCATACAAGCAAACAGCTCAACCAGGAACAATGGAGAGATCGTTCGCAGCAGTGCGATTTCATCTTTACATAACTGAAGGACTGATAGTGGCCCTGCTAAACAGTCTCATCCTGCTTACACTCATTAGGTTTGTTCTCGATAAATGCAGTAAGGCATTTTAGTGCGTTTGGTGTTAGGTTAAGTTAGAAGTGTAGCGATAGTATTTTTGACACGGTTGCAGATTGAAAGAGTTCCGCCTGAAGAAGGAGTACATTTTGATAGCGGGACTCAGTCTGGCCGACGCTCTCAACGGTGCCGGAACCGCCGGGATAGGCTGGCACCGAATTCACGTGAGTCCAGGAGAGCGGGTGTCTCGCTGGAGTTGTTTCTTTCTGCCGGCCATGCAGCTGCTGATCCACAGTAGCATGACGCAAGCTCTTATGTTCTTGGCGATCAGTGTAGACCGTTTTCTCTGCATGTGCTTTCCTCTCTTTTACTATGGCATGGGGCGTGCCTACACCCGAATTTTGGTTTGTCTGGCCTTTCTGTTGCCCATGATTAAATGGGGCTTCGGTTTAGCTTCTGTGTGGCACAGCGATTTGGCTCCAAATGTCAGTGCAATCTGTTACTTTCCTTCTGCCCTCGGTCGGCACGTGTACGAGATCAGTTTCTCGTTTCAAGTCATCACCGCTGTGGCCAGTGTCATTCTGTATCTGCCGGTCATGTGGCAATACTGCAAACAGGCGGCTCAGATGACAGGGGTGGCTTACGGTGGTCAAAGCACTTATCAGCATCAGAGCCGAATGACCTTGAGTTTGGGTTTGTGCTGCATGTGCACCCTTTTGTTCTATGTGTTACCATACACTGTTATGATGCTCAGACTGAGCACCAGTGTGCAGGCTGTTCTGTTGAGTAATCTGAATCCTATTTGTAATTTCTTCATTTACTTAAAGCGACATGAAGAAATTCGAACGGGATTGCACGCGCTTTTGGGCTGCAAACGCAGTCAGAGTCAAAGTGGAAAGGGAGTATCTGTGTCGACAGCTCCCGCAGTGCTAGCGATGACCGTTTACCAGCGACAACCGATCTTGGATGGAAAACCGACTGCTCAGAAAGTTTTGGTACCGATCAAAACAGTGGTCAAAGGTGGTACGGCAAAGTCTATTTGAGAAGCCAATTATGACTGTGATACATACGTAGCTATACGACTGATATTCAGTTGCCATGTCTATTTTGTTTTCAAAAATAACGAAAAAATTCAACTTTGCAGAGAAAATTGGTGAAAACATAAAGTTCAACCATACACAGAGCAGAAAATCTGGAAGGGACCTAATGATAGTCTCGGGACACACGTAATAGGCCGTCCGCCGAAAGGGGAGGGGCGTTGGGGTTCTGGCGCCGACTGGCTGGGAGGGTCTGAGCCCAAATTCTAGCGACAGGGATGGGCACTCAAAAACGTTCAAAAGTCGCAATTTGTTCGCCTAAAAATCGTCAAATCTCGGGCCAGACATGGGCAAAGGGAGCTAGACCCCCCTCAGAAAAAGCTGCAAAACGCCTGGAAATGCGTTTTTAGCACGTTTTTTTCAGTAAGGACGCTAAAAATCGTTATTTCAAGCTGCCAAATAGCGTTTCAGGCTAAAGCCTAGCAAAAAACGACAAAAATAGCTTCCAAAAACCTCGATTTCTCTTAAATAATCAGCAATGGAAATGCCGAAGTCAGTTTCAAAACGCTTTTCAAGCGAATTTTAGCCTAAAAATTTGTGATTTCGGAGCCAGTTTGGTAGTACTGGAGCCACTATAACAGCGTGCGCTAATGTCAGGTGGCCGTAAGAGTACTTTTATTAGCAACAGCACAAAGCAATAGCCGTAACGAGAGAATGATCAACTGGCAGTCTAGCCGGCCAGTGGCTCAACAGTTACACTGACCTGCGTTAGAGTACTCCTCAATTAGCATAAAACATCTTAAGTGCGTTATCAGAAAACCACGTTGTACTGTACACTACAATGTACCACCGACACTCCTCCTTGATAACGCAAAAATCAGCAACATAAAAGAGAGCTAAAAACCGAGAGAAACCACTGGATGACTGGCTAGTTAAGTGGCTAGTGGAATTAAAATCAGTAGTAGTAGGCGACACACCAGTAGAATAAAGTGATTACGCAGACACAACTTATCACAGAACATGTGTTTACGACACAAGTCTTCCACCGGTGGCTGTTGTTGTGACTGGTGATGGCGTGTACTCGTGACTCCGGTTGTTGTTGCTCCTCCTGAACCTGACGAACCTGGCGATTGACTAACTCAACTGGCCGTAGAGCTAGACCATTGACCGCTGGAGGAACTTCAACAGCTGCTGGCACCACTAGCTTCCCGACTGGTTCGCGAACGATCTCTGGTACTTCAGATTTCCTCGGAAATCCTTCAAGCTGGAGATGAGGTACAGCTGCACGCTTATCCTCCTCCTCCTCCGGCTGTACCGATCGATCAGCGGAAACAGACACGACAGCACAGGGCAGGTTAGACAGACTAACCGAAATACCAGCTTGGGTCCCTACACGTGAGGGACATCCGGAACCAGGCGAGATGGGTTGTTTTTGTATCTGGTCTCCACCATCATGCGACCAACTGAGGCGATCCGAGGAGACGGCGTCTACAACATCAGGATCAGCCTTCATGTACGAAAAAAACGATACCTGACCATTCCTGGCCCCTACTGTCTGTTGAGAGGGGCATCCATTCTGCGTGACGGTAGAATCTGCGATGCCACACGACTGAATGTCTGACACGCCCTCTGCATTGGAAACACGATCCACAGAAGCAGAGCCACGGGACACCAGCTCAGCACTCAGAACGTAAGTGCCCGCACGAATGACACCCTCCGCAACCGGCGCACCACCGCAGTTGAAAAGTCGGGCTGTGCCATCCCGAAACACAGTGCAGAGACCATGGCAGGCGCTGGCTCTGACAGAAAACAAAGTGGATGTCAGTCTAGGCACACACAGACAGTTAGGCAGGAACAGATTGGTAGCAACACCACGGTAGAATGCAGTAACAGGCAAGTCACCAACACCAATACCAAAAATGGTGGAACCATCGGCAAGACGAACAGGTCTACAGCCAGGCAGTGGCTGGTAGTTCAGCAGGAGAGCGGCATGAGGAGTCATGTGTTGTGACGCACCAGAGTCGAGCACAACGGCATGACGACCGGTAAGAGTGTACACCGCCAAAACAGCAACCACCTCATCAGAGTCCTCATCTGAGACCTCAGCTGCCTGCGCTACTGTAGCTTCCTGTTGCGTCGTAGGTGTAGGGCACTGCTCTCGACGATGACCTCGCCCGCCACAGGTGAAACACTTGCCCTTAAACACTTTGGCACCTTGCAATGACTGCTGCTTAACTTGACCACCTCTGCCCTTTGCACGAACAACACCAGCACGAGCAGACAAAGCCCCAGTCTCTTTGCTGGCAGAACGCAACCTGAACTCATCATCGAGCTGCACACCCAACTGAGCAAGAGTATACGGTCGATCGGCGGGGGCATTGGCACTCGCGTGTGCCACAAGGGAACGAATAGACTCCCAGCCAGGCGGCAACTGCACAATAGCCTGACCGACCTGAAGCCACTCCGGTACCGCTTGCCCACGTGCCGCTAATTGATCGTACATCTTTTGGCGGTCCGCTAACCACTCACTGGGAGCGCGTTGGCCGTCAAAACTCAGACTGTGCAACTCGCCCAGCAACTGCACTACACCCAAATCTGACCGACGGTCGAAATGGTCACACAGTTTTGTCCACAACGCAACAGGGTCTTTTGTGTCGTCAATATGAATGACCCGAGCTACTTCAGGCGACAAAGCACTAACCAGTATGTACATGGCGAGATGTCGGCGCTTTCGGAAGCTGCGGACGGCTGCGTTGGGTCCGGCGGGGCCAGCTGGTTGGTCCTCGACGTCTGCCTGGGCGGCGGCGGCTTGCTGAGGCTCACGTTCACGTCCCAAAACAATGTCCCAGGCTTCCTGATGCGACAGGTAGTTCTCGGCCAGAATTTTCCAGGTCGACCAGTTTGTCAGCTTGAGGACTGGAATTTGATGGATAGAGGAGGCCATCACTGGACCAAATGGGACACTACTGAGTCACAACAGAAAAAGGGCAGGACAAGGGCGGCCCATAACCTAACAGCGTGCGCTAATGTCAGGTGGCCGTAAGAGTACTTTTATTAGCAACAGCACAAAGCAATAGCCGTAACGAGAGAATGATCAACTGGCAGTCTAGCCGGCCAGTGGCTCAACAGTTACACTGACCTGCGTTAGAGTACTCCTCAATTAGCATAAAACATCTTAAGTGCGTTATCAGAAAACCACGTTGTACTGTACACTACAATGTACCACCGAC
>JASANB010005582.1:0-16209 GCA_030248155.1 Sabatieria punctata
TGTCGAAGAACGGAACTATGGCGGAGGTCAAAATCATCTTTTTTTAAAAAATGCGGCTAGAAAAGCGCGTTCTTTTTTTATGGTTATTTGTTTTGATTATTTTAACATAACTATTCACCCAAATCGCCTTGGTATACGCTAAGCTGCGGTTGTTTTTGGCTAAAATAAGCGGAAAAACAGCGTCAGTGTAAAAAAAAGTTTATGATCTCAAAAGGTGCGCCCGACGGTATTAAAGAGGCATTGATCATCTTTCGTTTGAGCCATTTTTTTCCGGCATCGATGCAGCCAAAGATCCCGGAAATCAGATTGAAATTTTACATGGTTAAGCATAGGCAGAATCGGTATTTTTTCAGAAAACGAAAGTTTGCTCTTAAACAAAGAACAAATAAAAAAGGTGCGCCCGCTTAAATTTTAGTTTTGGTGTTGCTCTTGCTTAAATCACTCAGATTTGGCGTCCTAGGTTCGTAAAAGATCCCGGAAATTGGGTTAAAGTTGATGAGGTCGTTAAAATTAGGGGGTATCGAATACGAACGTATTGGAGATCCTGAGCAGCCCAAAGCCAATGGTTTTTATTTTGCTTCTTCACAATCCTTTAGTAGTTTTGCGTCTCTGCTAATCAATATAAGGTGAATCCTGCTCAGGCTTAACGTGTGTAGTCAATAAATATGGTACAAAAGCGGAAAAACCTGTAATCGCACATTCGAGTTAACTTCATATAATTCGTTTTCATTTATATGTCAGTGGAATTCCTTCAAATTTTCAGCGTTTATTCATAAGTGTTAAAGATATGTTTTGCCCAAATTTGAGTTGCATATTCCAACGCAAACAGGCACGGAAGGTAATTCAGTAACGAACGAAAGTCGGATAGGGTTAGGTGTACCTGGGTGGAGAATCAGGGAAGGTCAGAAATGGACTAGATATTAATTAATTAACTTTGTTATTACTATACTACTCCGGAACGTGCCCTATACTAATGCATGCCTCTAGGGGTATTTTTATATTTGGAAAACAGGCATACATGGGCCGGAAAAATCCGGAGGGATATGGAGACCTGGGGGGGTCCAAAAAAGGCCTATTTTGCCTTAAGTAAGCGAAAATTTTCTCCGTCTTGGAGGGGGGGTGAGGAGGGGTTATGGCCAGCCGGGGGGTATTGACCGGCGAGGGGTATACCCCCACACCCCCGGCCCATGTATGAAAACAGGCCCTCCGGAGCCTGCCTATACTGATGCGTCTCTAGGGGTGCTTATATATTTGGCAAAACAGGCCCCCGGGGCTTGCCCTATGTTGATGTAGTGATCATTAGACTCGCCAGGCGAAGGGCTTTCAAATGATATACAACACGACCATTTTGGCCGATTCGACCAAAAATAATCGATAATCGATATTTATCGATAAATCATGTTAATTTATAATTAATTATGATCATTAAAAACATTAATTTTTGTTTGGGATCGGTTCCTGATTCCCCCCGCGCTACACCTGATCCGGAATTTCTCACCAAAAGTACAAATCGGAAGAAGTAGGGGGGCCAATCCGGGGGGTCTGGAATATTTCGGGTGGGGGGCAGACCACCTGTTACATGTATTGTAGCAGCTCATCCTTGTCTAAAACTGTAAGTGTAGTGTCTGAAACTGTAAGAAAATTGTGCCAGAAACATCGGAGAGGGAGAGTGGAAAAGATCGTTTTGGTGGGGGGGGTGCTCGGGGGGGGGGTTGGCCCGAGTCGGTGGGAGGGGAGCAGAACCCCAGCCCCGCTGTTACATATACAAATGTACGTGGAAAACACAGGAATACCAGTTCACACTCTACTATTCAGTTCAAGTTCGAGCTACCAAGGAGTTTGTTCGGTATATAAAGGTGGTAGACGCAGTCCTACAGTCTTGGTATATAAAAAATGTAAAAGAAAATCGCATTGCGATTAGAATGACACCGGTCCCATCAGAATCGGCGCAGGGGTTTACGAGTGACAGTCTGATAAAGTACATCGGTCATCGGTATGCACGCTGCGGTCAACTTTCTAGGAAGAAAAGGTGGCACGCTGGGTGACGCAGTTAAACGGTCATAACTCGCTTATTATCCAACCAACTCCGTTCCGGTTTGTTTTGTTAGACTGCATAAAGTGTGCTCTTTTCAATTCTGAAGCCGAATTTCGCCTAGGAGCATTTCGAATTTTCGCGTGCCGGTCCCTACCGTATTTAAGAAAGGACGTTGATTTGGTTGAAAAAGTTCAACGGTTTTTTACTAGGAGACTCCTAGCTCGTTGCGGCTTACCTCCTCGCCCCTATCTAGAACGATTAGATCTGTTTGAGTTAGAGCCATTACAGGTCAGACGGTTAAGATGCGATTTGATTACAACATATGCAATTGTCCATGGTCTTGTTGACGTGTCTTTTGCCGATTTTTTCTCTTTCGCTCCTTTACTGACATTGCGCGGACACCCTTTAAAGTTGTATATGAATCACAGTAGAGTAGATTTTGTAAAGCATTCTTTTTGTAACCGTGTTGTAGACGTCTGGAACGCTCTAGATGCTTCTGTGATTGCGTCTTCTTCTGTATCGTGTTTTCGTGCCAAAATAACTATGCCTTTTTATTGCGTTTCTGCGACTTTAACCGATTTATGAATGAATAGGGTATCTGTAAGTGCTTCGCCTGGGTACTCTCTCTCGTATCACTCTTCCTATGTTTCTGGACCGATTGATACTGAATAAACGTAAACGTAAGGGAAAATGCCGGTTTTCCGACCCAAATTAGGCCCACTCACTCTAAATAATTTGCCAATTGCTTACTTCCGGATTGGCGGTAGTGACCAGAAAGAGCTGAAAGAGGTTGGAGGCGCGTTGCGTCAGAGGAATCTCTTCGTATTTCTTCTCTGCCTCCTGTCTGGTTTCGTTTTCGGGACTCATCATGTGCCCCAGCAACTGCTCGAACTGTTGCAGCGACTCCATCTCACTCACGCACAACCGTCACTGACTACTTATATAATTAACAGACTAAATTCTCAAATTGAAATCTTGCTTATTAACTATTTATTGTCTTTCAATCTTTTTTTTGAGAGAGAACAAAATCGTACCGATGCGAATAAAACTGAAACAAGAACGCGCCCTTTAGCGCGAGAATGGGTAAACTCAGAGGACACCAGCAGATTTAGGAATGCAACCGAAGTTCGGTATTATTCGGTATGAACCAGGGGTATGAACCGAATAATTCGGTTACTAGTACTATTCGAATTCGGTATTCGAATTCGGTATTTTTCAAACCGAATAATACCGAATATTGCAAAACCGTTAAAATTGCACTGTTTTGCTTAAATTTGTGCAGAAATCACCGAGATATTTCTTCTTTTACATCTCTCTGTTCATTTACTATGCTAAAATTTTGGCAAACAATGATTATATTCATTCAAAAAGTCAACGAACTTGAAGGTCAAGGTTTAACTTACATAAATAATAAACAACAACATTTACATTTCAGCCTTTTCAGTTCCCAGTAGACTACGCTGTCAGCTTTCCCACTTCTTAACCTAAGCGTTTGTTTTATCTAGAAAATACTACGTACAGTATAAAATCCCATCTATCCTTTCAAACGATTCATCCAATCTAAGTTGTATGCCTAAGCTGCCAGCTCTGGTTCTTACAGTAGTACTGGATGGATGCTCCCTTCCTCCAACTTTCTGTATGTGTTTCTGATTCGCGCGTAAATATCTTTCTGTTATCCGCCACATTCCAGATTATTGAAAGGCCCATTCGCCCAACCCGCTGTCAAACCCAACTTTTAGCTTCGGTTTAGGCTTAGGCTGAGCCTCAGGCTCAGGCTTAGGGGCAAGTGTTTTTATGAAATCTCAGCCATGTGGCGGATAATAGAAGGATATATACGCGGAAGTCCTTCCTCCAACTTCTGTATACGTCTTTGTGATTCGCGCGTAAATGTCCTCCTGTTACCCGCCACATGGCAGACAATTGAGAAAGCCCATTCGCCCAACCCGCTGTCACACCTAACTTTTAGGCCTATAGGCTTAGGCCTAGGGATGCAACCGAAGTTCGGTATTATTCGGTATGAACCGAATAATTCGGTTACTAGTGCTATTCGAATTCGGTATTCGAATTCGGTATTTTTCGAACCGAATAATACCGAATAATACCGAATATTGTAAAACCGTTAAAATTGCACTCTTTTGCTTAAATTTGTGCAGAAATCACCGAGATATTTCTCTTTTACATCTCTCTGTTCATTTACTATGCTTAAATTTTGGCAAACAATGACTATTCATATGAAAAGTCAACGAACTTCAAGGTTTGACTTAATAATAAACAAAAACATTTCGGCCTTTTCAGTTCCCCGTAGACTACGTTGTTAGCTTTCCACTTCTTTACCTAAGCAAGCGTTTGTTTTATGTGCCAATTATGTATACATCCCACCTATCTTTTCAAACGATTCATCCAATGTAAGTTGTAATGCCTAGGCTGCCAGCGCCAGTGCTTACTACAGTAGTACTGGAAGCTCTCTTTCTCCAACTTTCTGTATGCGTCTTTGCGATTCGCGCGTAAATATCCTCCTGTTATCCGCCAAATGGCGCATAATATGTAGAGAAGGCCACTTCGCCCAACCCGCTGTCAAACCCAACTTTTAGCTTCGGTTTTAAGCTTAGGCTTAGGTTCAGAGTTAGGCTAGGGGCAAGTTTTTTTATGAAATCTCCGCCATGTGGTGGATAATAGGAGGATATATAAAGGACTCTGTGCTGTGACTTCACATAATTAATCAGAGCACTTGTGGCCTGATTCGCGCGTCTTGAAATTGTTTGCGTGTAAATCTTGCACTGGTCCTTGTTGTCAGCAGGGCTGAAGGTAAAGACCGACCAAATAGGGCTTGTTTTAGTTACAGGCATGGTTAAATCCATAACATACAAACAATACGTCACTCTGCAGCTGTTTTAGCATCAAAAAGTTTAGCAAAAACAAGACGTATTATTGTTAGGCAGTATATTTTTGCAATTGCGCCGGCGAATCATCAATATTCGGTATTATTCGGTATAATTCGGTATTATTCGGTTCCGAAAATCCGCTTCGGTATTCGGTATTTTTGTATTCGGTTGCATCCCTACTTAGGCCTATAGGCTGACCTGATTCGCGCCTCTTGAGTTTGTTTGTTTGTAAATCTTGCACTCGTCCTTGTTGTCCGCTGGGCTGACGGTAAAGAACGACCAAATAGGGCTTGTTGTAGTTATAGGCATGGATAAATCTACAGCATTCAAACAATACGTCACTCTACAGCTTTTTATGACATCAAAAAGTTTAGCAAAACCAAGAAATATTTGTTACACAGTATATTTGTGCAATTGCGCTGCGAATCATCAATATTCGGTATTATTTGGTTCCGAAAATCCGCTTCGGTATTCGGTATTTTTGCATTCGGTTGCATCCCTATAGTTTGAAAAGGAAATTTTCAAAAATTTCTCGCCCGACCAGGCCACTTCAAACTACTAAAACTTGTAATTTCTGTGAATTTTAAGCTCGAAATGCTAATTGAACACGGTGTTGAAGGCTAATTTTGCATAATTTTCTAGTGCTATTTGCTTTCAAAAACAAATAACATTTATGTGCGTACTACAGATATATAGTTTGTCATTTGTTGTTGGAGTACAGTAGCAACGAGTGTTAGACAGACAATGGTTAACAAACAAAGTTGTCAGTAAGACGAATCAGGCATCGCTCGAGAATTTTTTGAAGAGGTCATCAGTAGTGCATTTATCTCCTTCGCAGCAGCACCACACATCTGCAAAATCTATGCCCGGTAGTTATTGGCAGAGAAGCAAGATAAAGACTCACCACTGGTAGACAAACTCTGCTTGAACGCACGGAACGCCCGTTCTTTCATCATCTGCTCATAGACCCGCAGTGCCACCAGGTTGTGCACCTCAGTGGTCGGGTAATCTTGATCGAACCAAAGGAAGCGGTCATAAAATTTCAACTTTCCGTCTTTGTACGCCTTCTTCAGGAATGTTTTGCCTTCATCAACCGAAAAACGCTTCTTTATCTCCTCTTGCATCGGTTTGGTCCGTACCAGTAGGATGCGCCCGGTAAACGATTGATTCAGTTTTTTCACTGTCTCCTCCAAGACCTCGTTGAACTGGGAAACCAGCCAGCTAAGAAAAGCCTTCACTAAAACAGGAGCTTTCTCGTTTAAGTAAGGACTTTCGAGGGCAGGCTCAAACAGGTCCAGAACTACGATTCTCTGAACGCCAGCCTTTAGCAGTCTGCGCAGGTTGTCTTGGTTGTTTCTCACGATCGGCTCGACCAATTTCTTGAGCTCATCAGGAGTGGCCGACAATTTCTTCGCCTTCGCCACTTTCGTTTCTGCAATTGGCAGTAGATCGAACAAACTGGCTGCATTGGTCACGACGACGTCGTCTTTTGGAGCAGTTCCGTCTTCGGTGAACCGGCTGATGTACTGATCGACCTGCCACCTCTCTCCCGACCAACTTTCTCCGTGCTTATTGCCATCGTCGCTCAGCGCACCAACCATAGCCAGGTTGAGTAGGTGCGGACAGCCGGTCAGTCTCTGCAGGTAGAACGGCCATGTGGGACCGTTGCTGGCTTGGTAGATTCCGTAGGATGGATACCGATCCGCAGTGGCGCCGTCGTCTGTAAGGCCGTCGCCTATAGCCACCATGCGCTTACAACCCCCCAGTGCACCTGCAACAACATACATACATACATACATACATACATACATACATACATACATACATACATACATACATACATACATACATACATACATACATACATACATACATACATACATACATACAGGAATAAAAGAAACTGAAAAAGAACAGTGTTGTTTTAGTGACACTTCCCCTTTGCCTTAGCTTCCGATCCGATCCGATCTGGCGGGGGGGTCGTACAATGTACGGCCCTACGATCAGACCTGCACGGTCCATTTCGTTACCCCTTATATCGTCATCTCGGACGTTTGCCCTTCTTTCACTGCCAAGCCACTCAAGCCATGCTGTTGGGCGCCAGGTACTAAGAGAGTGCCTGGCGTGTGACGTCATGGTGCTGACAGCTCCCAGCGGCCGCCCGGCCCAGGAGGAGTAAACCGGTATAGGCCGTAATGCTGGTTTCTCAGACGGCTCCTGACGTCGTTGATCTTCCCTCCAACGCGGCATGCTTTTAGGAGCGGCTTTCGGTGCAACGGCAGATCCAGTTGGTTCCCATTTTACCTACTCACTGTAACCAGTTTTCGGTGGCCTGGGTGGAGCGTTGTGCCGACGACCAACTCTTTGCAGCAAGAAACTTGCCACGCCGAGAGGATGAACCACTACAACCACTAGGGATGCAGCGGCCGCCGTGACTCAGAGGCAGCGAGCTACCCACTGAGCCACTGACGCGGCTATTGCCTTAGCTTTCCAGCCAACACTTTTTAACTAGGCAACTAACTATACCTAGTATTACCTAGTTAATTTTTGGGAAAGTACCTAGTATTACTTCACCTAATTTCAAATTTCCAAAATGCACCACACTGCCCATAGACAGCTGTGTGTCTGCTGTGTTTTGTATACCTAGATGTGGGCCAGCGTAGCAGTCAGTGGATGTGTTGCAGTAGACCCCGCTTGGCCAGTCACAGCCACCTCTCTTCCATTCGCCTGTCACGTTGTCCCGCACTGCATAGCAGAAACCACTGTAGTCTGGATTGCAACGTTCCTTCAGTCTTGTAGGCAGCAGACAAAACTTAACCTGAAACAAAGTCAATTTGAGAACCTCTTCAGCTGCCCACCTTTCTTTCTCTACATGATAAGGTTTTTCGCCCTCGCTCGGCTCAGCCAGCAGCAAAAGCAACAACACTAACATTGCTGTGTGTACGGAAAACGTAAAAACCACACTACTATTAGACAAACAAAAATAATTAATGCAAATATCCAAAAGCAAAACCTAGTTTGTAAAAGGAACTGCAAGCAGACCGCAATGTTGAAGGCATACAATGTACGTATACTAAGTCATTCATGTAACAGGCCCGGGCCGGGTCGGGGCTCGAGGGGGTTTCGCCCAGGGGGTGGTCCAAAATTTCAAAACAAGGTCCAAAACGCCTGGAGATGCGTTTTTAGCATGTTCTTCTCAGTAAGGAGGCTAAAATCGCTTATTTAAATGCCAAACAGCGTTTTAGTGCTAACAACAAGCAAAACATTGATAAAATGGGCTTCCAAACACACAGATTTCTCTTAAATATCAGCAGCGGAAACGACAAATTCGGTATACAATGACTTTTTAAGCGAATTTCAAGCTAAAAAATTGATTTCTGAGCCAGTTTGTTAGTACAGATATTTTTGGATAAGGGTTCCAGCAGCGCACAACCATTCTGTACATCAGCTTCGGAGATATCGATCGGACTGCTGAAGAGCGGTGGCCGCTGCTCACCAAACCTACGAACAGCATGATTGTCTTTACAAAGGGATACACTCTCGGTTCATCGACACCGGTTCGTCGACGCTCGGTTCGTCGACTGCTCGGTTCGTCGATTGCTTTGTTCGTCGACGCTCTGTTCAAGCGTCGACGAACAGCTGTCGACAAACCGAGCGTCGACGAACCGGTGTCGACGAACCGAACTCTATCCCTTTACAAAATATGCTTCACATTTTGATTCTACAAACGTCAACTTGTTTAGTTTAACATTACGATAAACAAGGAAAGTATTGAGAAAAACTACAACTAAACTAAAAGTACTCCACCGGTTTTTATGTTTTTTTGCTGCGAACTTAGCTAGCCGCTTATTTAACTTTAAAAAGAAACACTTAGTATTACTACTGTAGACAGAACCAAACACTGAACAAATCTGCAAAAACAGTTAGCAGTAGCGATTAGTAGACTAACGCACAAAATGTTTGACCGGCAGCCAATTATGTTTCAGCATTTTCTCTGTCCCAAATAGTCCTAAGTTGAAACCGTCTCTCATTCGATCTTTCCACATCGTTTGATCTCAAATAATGTTCTTTTTAGCCATTGGATCCTGGAGCATCCGGTTTTTTTACGTCAGCCGCAGTTAGATTTTTCTTGTTCAAATACGCACCAAAACCCAGCTTCCGGGCTAAAAATGAATTTCGAACCTGCTCCGCAAACATCGGCACAAACACAGCAGGCAGGCACTCCAGCGCAAACTGTTTCTCGCAAACTGAAACCGTACGTATCATCTTTTTACGTACTACACATTATTATGGGCCGCAATTGGGTTCCCATCCGGGCGCTGATTTGCTGGCGAGTCACTGTTAAATCAACGCGCTTTTCTGCGCGCCTTTTTTCAAACTTTGGGTGAAAGTAAAAGAGCAAGCATCAAGATTTTACCACTGAAATAATAAGGCAGAGCCAACAATAATGTAATGTTGCTAGAACTAACAGAACAATACAGAACGGTTACTGAATGTACGTACAGAGAGCTCAGTGCTTCTAAAACCATATGCGTTTAGTCATGGACAACAAAAACTACTGGACTGATCGCGCTCCCGACCGCTATTACATACCTAGGGTAACTTTACAAGTCCATATCTTTGGAACCGTTCGACCTACACTACAAACAACATAAATACATCTTTAGAATCGTCACGGTATCAGTAATCGAACGCAGCACTCAATTAGCTTTTAAACCGACTACGAAAACGTATGTTTTTTTTCCATCGCGCAAATTAGGATTACCAATCAATGTTGCGCAGATTAGTTGCACCATAGTACAGAGCTCGCCCCCCTCCACAACTATGGTCACAAGCCCAAAGCGCTCCAACGCATCCATAAGGAGTTATTTGCAAAAAAACTCTGAATTCATTCAACTTTGAAACGGAGTCAGTAATCTTGTTATGTGCGCTAACTCATAATAGCTAATCCAGGAAATAGTAGTAATGTAGGTAGCCTATCTCATTGACTTCTTTCATCTTTTTTACACGATTGCCCACCCATTGCAGCAGATACATAGGCCAAAGCTAGCTTTTTTCTCATTGTATCGGCTTGCCAACTGCT
This sequence comes from Sabatieria punctata, assembly GCA_030248155.1. Lineage (NCBI taxonomy): Eukaryota > Metazoa > Nematoda > Chromadorea > Araeolaimida > Comesomatidae > Sabatieria > Sabatieria punctata. The sequence goes on from JASANB010005582.1 coordinate 10,001, forward strand.
TATTCATTTCTTAAGTGAACTTCGTTTCTCTTTTTATCTTCGACTGATGATTCTTAATCATTGGCGCATTCGCGCTTAACGGGTTCGTTTGTTCTGTGCGATACGTAGATCTATTCTTTTTTATCGTTTCAGAGTCAATGCCGTTCACATGCTTTGTGCCCGGCTGCAGAATTGGCTACAAATACGAACCAAAACAGCCAGGTGTTAGTTTGCATGAGTTTGCAAAAAGCCCCCATATCGGAACTAAGTGGCTGTCAGCAATTTTCATTCATTTTCCGCCTGACTATGAACTCAAGAGCATTGACACGAAACCAAATCGTACGTTTCATCGTTCATGTTCTGAAGTCAGAGGATGTAGTGTTTTCAAGCAGTACCCACCGCATAAGCAGCTAAAGGCTCCACAAAAGCGCAGTGCAGCAGCAACTTCCGAGGCTCGCATTTCAGCCGTTCAAGCTGAACAAGATGCAGAGATCGAAGAGTTTCTTGAAACGGACCGATTGCATTCAATTGACGATGTCGTTGCTGCAGTGAAGTGAGTTTTTGCCTTTGTTTGTTAAAGTGGGATTGTTTAAGCATTGTTTAACTGTGATTAGGGCAGGACACCTAAAGATTCTTAAAATGCCTTACATGTACGTATGTTTGGTAGTTGTCTGCAGGGTTACTCGTTTGTCCGAGTTCGCGTCACTAAATTTTTCAACTGCAAGTGTAAAAACATCGTCAAAAAACTCACTGCTTCAAACTCAGTGCGCAAGCCAAGATAACAAAGTTTGGACGTAGTGGGTAGCTGGATGTAATGCTACTTTCATTCTCCTGTGATTTTGGTCCAGTGTTCATAATATCTTGTCTGATATTCTTATTTCCGGTCGCTTCCCTGCTGTTAATGCAGGTTTCTCATGTATTCAATATATTCAGAGTTTTTTGCAAATAACTCTTTATGGATGCGTCGGAGCGCTTTTGAGCCGTATGGCCAAAGTTGTAGAGGGGGAATAGCTCTGTACTATGGTACAACCTAATCTGCGCAACATTGATTGATAATCCTAATTTGCGCGATGGAGCAAAATCTACTTTTTACGTAGTGGGTTTGAAAGCGATTTCAGCGCTGCGTTCTATTACTGACACTCACGGGATTCTAAAGATGTATTTATATTGTTTGTAGGTCGAACGGCTCCAAAGATATGGGCTTGTAAAGTTACCCTAAGTATGTAATAGCGGTCGGGGGCGCGATCAGTCCAGTAGTTTTCAATGGTACAACAACAGATTAACCAAGGATTACGTAATCCTTGGATTAACAGGTCCTATGTCAGTCTACTGTACTGGAAACGCAACGTTTTTGAAGAAAGAACTACTTCGTTGAATAAAAATGGCTGATGTACCAATTGTTAAACAATTATTGGTTGGTGGGTTCTCGTCCGATAGCAATTCTGGATGGATCAGCGCTTCCGGTTCAGTGAGTTTGGTACGGCACCAGAATCTCAACGTATTGGTTGATTGTGGTTCCCCTTGGAATGGACAGGAAATAGTGAAAGGTGGGTAGTGACATGGAGTGAATGATTTGATAAAGCCGGAAGAGATTTAGTCTTAGAAGAAGAAGGTGTGAGTGTGGAGCAGATTACGCATGTGATCGGAACGCATGGACATATAGATCACGTGGGAAATTTGAACCTCTTTCCCAATGCAAAGATTGCCCTGGAAGGAGATTGGGCCGTCCAAGACAAATACGCTGCCATTGATTGGGTTGGATTTGAGTTTTTTAATTAAAAATCAGTCAATGAAAAGCCCAACCCAGGCGACGAAAAGTTGGTGACAGCAAATAGGTGAATGGGAACCGCCATATACGGTGCCGGTCGGTACCAAGGTACCGCTACCCATGGCCATCGTGCCGGTAGCATATAGGTGCCGCCACTAGCCTAGGTGCCGGTACCATAAACGGCGTTAAGTGCCTGACTGTATTACACAAAATTTTGTAGGTGTGTAGCATGTTGGAGCTCGAAATTTAGCATGTATCTTTCGTCGTTACTGTAAAAAATGAACTTTCGAGACACTTGATTGTTGGTTGACAAAAACTGAACACTGAAAAAACTGAAAACAAGGGGAAATTTCAAAAAGTTTACTTTATTGGAAGAAGTTTCTCACAGTAGTAGCTATAATTTTACTGACTTTTCACTAAACATTGATAGATATAGTTCAGCAGCTGAAAACATGGATTTTTCATTTGGGGTGATTTTTAGGGGTTCTTCGTATTTTAGGGGATTTTTGGCTTTGGACCTGGCAACACTGAATGAAACTACACTTTTAGAAGAGCCCATCGCTAACCAGTTGTGTTTACCTCCTATCAACGCCGGGCCATACAGCTCAAGACATATCAGTTGTGGTAAAGGATGCAAATAGTCTCGGAACTGTAGTTATAGCAGGTTACAGAGCTTTCAGTCAGTGAAGATTTCATAATAAATCAATTTTATCATATTCTTAGGGGATCTGTTCGAATGCGAAGAAGATTTGACCAACTCAACTATATGGCAAGAAAGCAGTTTGGACGTTAAACTCCAGGAGACTAGTAGACAACGCGTGCTGGAAATAGCCGATCATATTATTCCGGGGCATGGAGTCATGTTCTCTGTTGCGAAATGAACTGTTTTTGCAAGACGATGGAAGTTTGAGTTGCGTGTCAATTAAGCTGGTCAGACTCAGACAAGTATTAGCGCCCCCAGTCGGGTATACACACACGTAGATGCTACACCAATGAGCCCAATTACTGGAGACACTTGTAAACCAGTACCAGCCACTAATAAATCCCTAGAAAATTAGCACAGTGCATCTGCAAAATTAACTGGCCCCCTTTGCAATCATACTATAAATTGGCGGTTTGAAATTGCTCTTAGTCTGCACGTAGTCAGTGGTCTCTAATTAATTTTCCAGGCCATAAAAAGTTGTGCAATTGGCAGGCTCGTTCAGTTCAACATGTCCTCTCTGTATCGCAAACGCAGTATGACTGCGCCGACCAAAGGTCCGAGCGAATTTAGAAAGCAGGTACTTGGTGACTGCTGGCGTCTGATGGGTCAAAAAGGTCAGCAACAGTTCGCGCGCACCGTTTTGGCGCGCTTGTTCCAGCAAAACCCCAGCGCCAAAGTGATTATGGGCTTCCAGAATCTACCCGAAGACCAAGTGGCATTTGAGAGTAAATTTCGACGTCATTCTGACGCCATCGCTGCAGCACTTCACAAGACAATTCTTAACTTGAATGCCCCAATGGATGCAGTGCCCATGCTGCGGGCTATGGGAGCCGCCCATGCCAGACAACTCAACTTTGAACCGCACTTTTGGGACGCTTTTGCCAGTGCACTCAATGACACCGCCATTGACTGGCTGATGATGAGTAGGTTTCGGAGAGAGAAATTGAGAGCCTGGACCTGGCTGCTATCTTTTATGGTAGCCGAATTGAGAATTGGCTACCAGATGCAACGGGCTAAGAAGGAAGAATGCGACTAAAATTTAGCCTTCTATGACAAGTAGAGTCTATTGTCCCGAGTTTTCACTCTTTCGTCTAGATACTACTTACGGATAAACTGCGTTCGCCTGATACTCCAACAACGAACTAGCGGCTCAAATGAGCCATAATTGGCATTTTTTCATAATTTTTCCTTATTCAGAATCAGTTTTGATCTTTAGCTGATATATATACGCTACTTCCAACAAAATCGAAGAAAACCAGGTTGAAGATTCATAAAACTTCTCAAAATATTACAGAATTTCCTTTTAAAACACCATTTTTATGAGCTATACTGAAATCGCAATAAAACACAAAAATGCAACATGTGTATCTATTCTAACAAAATTCGGGCCACCGCTACTGGTGGGCCGGTTAGGTACGCCTGCCAGCCCGTGCGCACCTCTATTCTTAAGTACTTTTGTGTTCGTAACCAATTCAAACTGAAATAGAAATTTACAACCAAACTGAAGAGACTGAATCCGCAATTAAAATTTATGACTTCTTCACACGAACAACCTCGGGCTCAAAGTATGCACACAAATACATAGTAGTACGTACGTACGCATGTATGTACGAAGCTCTTCTAGCACGCCAGAAGCCAGTTTAGTACTTCCTCGAAATAAATACTTGTATCAGTTATACGAAACAGCTCGTTCAGACCAATAATACACATCAGGAAGCATGATATCCAATTTACAGAAACAAAAACCAGGACGCATTTTCACTCTTTCTTCTAATCAGAATGTTTTAATCAGATCACAGAAGCGCGAGACGGTTTTCTACTTTAAAAAGAAAAGACAACAAATCAATCCAGCGGGCAGAAAACAACCGAACCGAATCTTGAAATCACCAATTTGCTATCAAAATCAGTGCAAATAAAAGAAGAATGGATGGAAGGACAGTTAAAAGAAGCAACTCACTCACTACCTCAGTACTGTAAAGCCAAATGGTTGTGGAAAATAGTTCATAAGTACATGTACAGCTACCGGACGTCACTCTCTCTTACAGAAGCCATTCCGGTTTGTACTTCCAGCAGTCCTGTACAGACAGAGCCAAGTGCTAGGAGTCGGGGTGGCTGTTGGGCCCGTGTTCGCTCAGCGAAGAGGCCATGCTCAAACTCTCCAGACTCTCCTCCTCGGCCGAATCAACGTTCAGTTTGAAGCCGTTGGTGCTGGCGGTTTCCGACGGCGTCTGTCTCATTTTGGCGATGCTCTGCATCAGTTTTTGATTGGCTGTTAGCAACGACTCGATTTTCCGCTGCTGTGCCTCGATTATTTGCTGTTTCCGCTGTCCGCTGTTCAGTTCGTCTTGCAGCTCCACCTCGACTAGCTTCAGTCGCTCCAGAATCGGCTTCACGTGGTCGTTCCAGCGCGGACGCACGTTCTGGTACCTAGAATATCTACCGTACTACACAGTCTGGCACTTAACGCCATTTATGGTACCCCTACCGATGGTCATGGGTGCCGGTACCATGGTACCACTCACTACCGTACAGTTATCGCCAAAAAAACCTATGTCGGGTGGGGCAGAACCCTTGTAAATATGTACAAGTATGTACCTGTTAGGTATGTATGCAATGCATATATGTAACAGGGGCTCTGCCCCCAACCCAACTTAGGCCTCTTATGACAGTCAGGCACTTAACGCCGTAGGTACCGGTACCATATATGGTACCGGAACGTTACATGGTGTCGGTGCCATAAACGGCGTTAAGTGCCTGACTGTATGAGACGATTTTCCGAGCTCCATTCCGATTTTTCTGGCATGTAAGTTTCTCAGCAAGTTTTTACAATTCTTAGAATTTCAGACACTAAAATTGCTACAATTTACCTGTATAAAACAGCACTTTTTAATTGTATTTTTAGCGATTCTTGACGATTTTTAACCCAAAATTGCCATTTTTTCGTTTTTTGAGCGTTTTTATTCCCCAAACCCCTCTCTAGAATTTGGGCAAAACATGTACGATGCAATGCAATATAACCTTTCATGTGGAACAACTAAAAATTCGAAAAAGGGGGCAAAAACAGATACAAAAAAGGTTCCCGATTGAGCAGAGCAGAAAAACTTTCGTAGTACCTAGCGCTTAGCAAACCTCTGCACGAATAAAAACTATAGTAGAGTCAGGCACTTAACGCCGTTTATGGTACCGACATGACATCATATCGTCGCCACTATGGTAAAACGAGCCAAGTAACAAAATGGAAAAAAATGGAGTTAAGTGCGAAAAACTATAGCTAAAGCACCTAAAAACGTTTTGGCGAAGGAACGAAGTCGAAATTCGATCTGTGTCAGGAGATACAACCATGTAACCAGAGGCATGTGCACGGACTTCATCACGTGATCCTGGTAAAATGAGCCAAGTGCTTTGTGCTTTTCCTGTTAGCTGACTTAATTTAACACAGTGACACATGCAGAATGTTTTGAACACCAATTATGTACTTGTATTTAAGGTAAAAATATTTAAACTGATATTGAAGCTAATTCACTAAAATGTAACAAATATTTAAAAGGCGATTTTCTCGATTTCGACTTTCTGTTACTTGGCTCGTTTTACCATAGTGGCGACGATATATGGTGCCGGTACCGAGGGTAGTGGTACCATATACGTATGGTACCTCCACATTAGGCGACTGTGGTGGCACCATATATGGTACCCCTATCCATGGCCATGGGTGCCGGTACCATATAATATGGTACCACTACCACATGGTGGGAAATCTGA
>JASANB010005583.1:0-55973 GCA_030248155.1 Sabatieria punctata
ACTGGACCCAACTTAACCCGCCTCTGTACCGAGATGAACCGCGCCTTAACAGCCCTCTGTGCCTGGCTTCATTCCTGGAAACTCAGCCTCAACGTTCAAAAGTGTCAGGCCACTGTCTTCAGCCTCAGTCATCAAGATACCCTGGCCCGTTACCCCATTCAACTACAGTTTGACAACCAACTGCTCCCTGTCACTCACACGCCAACCTATCTTGGAATGACCCTTGATCCCAAACTGACTTGGAAACACCACATCCTCAAAACTGTCAGCAAAGCCATGTGCCGTCTAGCTGTTCTTCGAAAGCTTACAGGCATGCCCTGGGGACTCACTGCCACCGACACCACTCACCTCTACAAATCCTACATTCGGCCCGTTCTCGAATATGGGGCAGAAGTATGGCATCCTACAGCACGCCCAGCGACCTCCAGCCTGATTGACCGAGTTCAAGGAAAGGCCCTCCGCCTGGCCCATGCAGTGCCGGCCCACACCAGTCAAGCTGCTCTGGAAATCGAAAGCAACACGCCACCCCTCTCCCTCCGCAGACATGCCAAAGTCATTGGGAAATATGAGCAAACCCTCCGCAAATCTGATGCTCATTGTCTCAAACGGAACATAGTTGACTATCACACCATTCCTGAGCGGAAACGCCGCCGCCTCCAGCGCTCCAACTTTGTCGAATACGCATCACGTTTCACTGCTGACATCCCACGCCCCTCTCGCACCCCACTCCTCCTCTACCCCTTCATACTCTCCACCTTACAACCGCAAATCTGTCCTTCTGGCTCTCTCACAGCGAGCCTTTCGACCCATCCGCCCTCTTCCCTTTCACTGACTGGCTGCATATCTACACAGACGCATCTCTCCATCCGTCTTCTCAACAGGCTGGACTTGGTTGTCTCCTCCAAAGCTCTCACCCTCCTGATCTCTCCCACACGGAGCCTGCTGACGGACTCTGGAGCACCACTGACCTCGAGCTCAAAGCCCTTCATCGTGGACTTACCATCAGCCACCAGCTCCTTCAATCACGCCATCTCCACAAAATCGTCCTCATGACTGACAGCCTGAGTGCTCTCCTCAGTCTCCAAACTGCCTACAACAGCCTCCGCTCCCAGTCTGACCTCCTCTACTCCATTCAACTCACTGTGCAGGACCTCACTCACCTCTGCGACCGCCTGTTCCAGCAACCCCTCTCCCTTACCTTCAAATGGATCCCAGGGCACACTGGCATAGCTGGAAATGAAATCGCTGACCGTCTTGCTCGCCAATCCTCCCGAGCGCCCCCCTACAAATCACCTCTTCCGTACCACATCCTCAAGCGCTGGCTTCAGCAAGATCTCACCGCAACTTGGCTTCAAACCTGGACCAATTCCAACCAAGCTCGCCCTTACTTCCGCCACCGGCCCGCTCCTGTCAACTCTGACCCCATCAACAAACTTCCGCGCTGGGAGCACCGTACCATTCTACTCCTCCGCCTACACCAGTTTCCCACTGCTCAATGGTTGCATCGCATCGGCAAGCACCCCACCCCTAACTGCAGCTGCGGTCACATTGAAACAGTCAGCCACATGCTCCTACACTGCAGATCCACCTCTCATCTTCGCGCCACCCTATGGCCAGCCAACTCCCCCACTCTCCACCAAGCCCTCTATGGCACCCTGCACGACCTTCACCTCACTCTACAATTCCTCAAAGCCTCCAATCGGCGACAGTAGTAGTGTTTCCGGTCATCGGGAGTCACCGAAAAAGATCGCAGTTAGCTGATCTAAAGGTGAGCCGTTTGATCAAAACCCAAAACCCAAAAAACATGCTGTGTATGATAGCGATACCATGTATGGTACCGGTTCAACCTAAAGTGGTACCATGGTACTCCTTCGACTAGAGTTGTAAAAAAATTTTTTTGAAAGCCAAAAAAAGCTTTTTTTATGAAAATTTTTCATTTCGAAATTTTTTTTTCAAAATTTTTTCCATGAGATATAGCTTGTAGGAGATCCAAGGATGCATCAGAAGCAACTTTAAATACAAAAGCTGATACTTTGGTTCAAACATAGTGTTACAGCCTGAGAGTCGACATTCTATTGTACTTGCAGCATTGCTCACAGAGTGGCTGCTGCCCTTCAAAAACCTATTTTTAGGCTTAGAATAGGCAAGAAATTGATAGAACTGCACTGCTGATGTATATCTGAGGCTAAATTCCGCGATTTTCCCCCAAAATTTCCATACTGTGAATAAAATAAAAAATTTTCGACATGGGCCTTCAAAAAAAACCTTTTTTTTAAAAAAAGAGCCTAACAACACTACCTTCGACCCCTTCGATCGAGACGTCAGGTGATACCACGGTTTCCTTCAAATCGTTAAATGGTACCTTGTATGGGTACCGAAACCATATAGTATCGTTTCGATCGAGGCCTCAGGTGACACCATCTATAATCCATTTCTGCAGGCATGGGCAAAAGATGGCTAAGGGGGTTTCCCTCAGGCTCTAACCTGTGTCCCCAGGCCGCTTGCCTCAGTCCTCTGCAATTTTTCAAAGAGTTTTGTATGGAAAATTCTGATAAAAGTATGTCTAGATGTGTAAATGAGCTCAGAACAGCGTATTTTAACCAAAAAATCGGACTTTTTGCTTACCATCCCCTCAACCCCCCCGTAAGCCGCCGCTACCCCATCAGCCCCTCAAGATTTGAAAATTTACAACTCTCCAGCCGAAATCCTAGCCTAATAACATGAAAATCATGTCTGCTTATATGGTATCACCTGAGGCCTTCAATCGAACGGATACCATACTGTATATGGTACAGTCATGTCTCGTTAATCCGGACAAGTTGGGACCGCCCAATTTTGTCCGGATTAGCGAATTTCCGGATTAACGAATCAAAGCTAAAACACTGTTTTTCGAGTCAAAGGCCTAAATGACAGCTTTATAGCAGATTCTGCAGCTGTACCTCCTAATTAAAACCCAAAAACTTATTTCAGCTGATTACAGCTCCTAAAAAGGCAAAAATAATCACATTCAGACTCAACGAAAAGCAGTATTCAATGGAAAATTCACATCTTAATTGAAAATTTCCGCATGGATTTTGTCCAAATTAACCAAATCCGGATTAACGAATCACTTTACCGTACAAATTTCGAAGTTGGGACCCCAAATCTTCTGTCCGGATTAACGAGTCATATAACATGGGGAAAATTTGGGACCTGGCCTAATCTTGTCCGGAAGGCGAATATCCGGATTAACAAGGTCCGGATTAACGAGACATGACTGTATCACCTGAGGCCTCGGTCGAAGGAACACCATATATGGTACCACTTAACGATTTGAAGGAAGGATACCATTATTATATGGCATCACCTAACGTCTCGAACGAAGGGGTACCATAGATGACTTCCGATACCACCATGTACGTATTCCCTGTTAGTGTGGAGTAAGTAGTACCGTATGGTTTGGTTTCCGTACGCAACAAGCAATTTCGAGCCATCAGGACTGGGACACAACCGTACGATACTTGACCAACTCCAAGACAAACTGCTCGTCTTCTCAGTCGCACAGTCCCACAGCTGAAGTTAACACAAACCTACACAACCTCCCGTTTTATTCCACGTCCACCGCCAAAGTTGCCAGGGTAGAGGTTTTCCCCTACTTGTAGCGGTTTTTATCGTTCGGTACATACATGGGCCGGAAAAGTCCGGAGGGGGGGTGGGGGGGGTGAGACCTCGGGGGGGGGGGGGGGTCCCCCCGAAAAAAGGCCAAAAAACGCCTATTTTGCCTTAAATAAGCGAAATTTTCTCCCTCCGGGAGGGGGGGTGGAGGGCCGAGGGGGTGGTATGGACGGCCGAGGGGGGGGGTATGGCCGGCCGAGGGGGAGGGGTATACCCCCCCTTACCCCCCCCGGCCCATGTATGGTTCGGTAGGGGGAAATTTTTGAGGTATGGGCTTTCTAAATTTTTGTAGGGTAAGTAGGGGTTTTAAATTCAGAACACAAATGAAATTTTGGTCTTTTATGCACAACTTTACATCGACTACAATGGGAGGCACCGCACCTGCTCATCACTTACTACTTACAACGTATAATACATACTGTACAGTCAGACAGACGTTGGGCTACCATTTCGGCTGAGGGGCGGTAAATTTTCAAACCCGGATGGGGTATCGGCGGCTGACGGGAGTTGAGGGGATGGTAAGCCAAAAAATCCGACTTTTTTTTACAAAAATCAAATTACTAAAAAGATTTTTAGGCATATTTTTCGCTAATTAGGTTAAAATAGCTACTCTGAGAGCTCATTAGACCTAATTTAGGCATATCATAATTTTCTATACAAAATTCTTCCCAAAAATTCCTGAAGGGGTATCGGCGGCCAGAAGGGGTAGGCTAGACCTACGGCCCCCTTCTGCCTATGTCTGCAGTCAGGTACTGTACGTACCTATTTAGCAGAGAAAAAATGGTAGCCGCACCAGAGTAAACGTGGTGCCAATAAGCCGTTCAGTGGCTCTCACTGTAATAGGAGGTCCAAGTCTAAGCAGTAAAATGTTAGAAAGGGGAAAGGAAAAATCTTTTAGAGGCAGAAGTGTAGGTAGATGCTGTCTATCAACTTACCATAAGCTTTCCCGATCTAGGACTACTGTACACGAGATAGGATCCTGCACCATTCCAGATCATTTGTGTGACCGGTGAGCAACTGGTAAAAAGAGGTAGCACTGCAGCACAACTGGTGGCTGGACTGTAAGCCAAAGATGGAGAAGAGGAAGCATCATTAATCCACTACAACTACCGCGTAGTCAATGAGCCGGGATTTAACCACCAGACTATCACGCAGCCCTCGCAACCAACCGCCAGAACCATCGGAGAAAAGGGTCTACAAACCAAACCAACGGTTCTAAGTAAAAGGAATTATAAAATTGGCTCTACTTCCAAACCATGACAGATACGTTTCGTTGCTGAGGGTGTCTTAGCACGGTCGGCGGTCGTGATAACGACTTTGCGTCAATCAAGTCGATCCGCACATTATCATTTTGTTGACACACAGCCAAAAGGCTTCCAGCCGGATGCCAGGCGATTGAACGGATCCAATTTGTTTTCCTAAACACCACTTTCTTCTTCACGCAACACATAGCATTACTAAAGTCAGGCACTTAACGTCGTTTATGGTACTGGCCTGGCACTATATACAATGTATTGTACGGTACCTAGGGCAGTGGCTCCATACATGGTACCGGTACGTACTCCTTTTGGACAGTCAACACCAATTGGAAAGACGGAAACATCTCTTATAGGCCAGCAACTACCCCTTTTAGACAATCAATACCAACTACAACTGCAATCATGGGAACACCACTTTTACACCAGCGAACAGCCCTTTTCGACAGTCAACACAAATGGTGTTCGCTGGTCTAAAAGAGGTGTTCCTATGATTGCAGTTGGTGTTGAGGGTTCAATAGGGTGTCCGCTTGCGTAAAAGCGGTATTCCATCTTTCCAGTTGGTGTCAAAGAGGTGTTCACATCTTTTGTACTGGTGTTGACTTAGTGTTGCCTGCCACCCGCCAGTGTGAGATGTTTATGTCTGTGTCGATCGTGTTTACGATGTTCGTGGTGTTACCGAATGAATAATTGTGTCGATGGGAAAACAATAAACACAAAAGTGATGATCAGGTGTTGATCGGATGATGACCGGACGGTGTCCACAAGCAGTACTTTAGGGCCGATCAATATCGGGCAAACACGAATACCATCGAGCTTCTGGGTTCATTTTGCATTTTTCGTTTTTCATGTTCACTGTTCGCCTTCAATTTAGAAGGGGTGATTTCGAAAGAGTGGATGACTAACACAAGCCGTAAAATAACTAATTTGCAGTCTAAGAGTTTAAGATCGCCAGACACTCACCAATCTAAAACATCTGAACCAGAAGCAATGGAGTCGTCAGGAGATACTCCCTAAAAACACACAATTACTATGTAGACGCATTCTCACTAGTTGGCCACCGTCATTTTTATAACGAAGGCCGACAACATCCAAGAACACGCGGCACCCATGACCGATAATGCTTTGGAGAGCTTCACAATAGGCCATAAGACGCCAACGTTTTCTAAGCCATCAAATAAATTGAGTGAACCGTAACTGCTCCTGTATAAATTTGCACCTGTACTACTACTGCAAAGAGCAGTCATTACCAAACCCTGGCAACTTTGCCAGTCTCATTTTCGATGAACACCGATTTGGCGTCTTCCCTGGACAACGAATACTGAAACGCTGTAGAGTGCCGTTTATCGCACTGCGGATAGCCCGCCAACTAAAAAGTCCTGCACACTAGAAAGAAACCTCAGTCATCATGTACCAGTGAGTTGTTCGGAAACTCTAAAGCTGCTTTCTTATCCTGATAAACAATCCGGCCACCCGCACCGTGGGTGGCCACCATTTGATCTTCAGGGGCAACAGGAAAGTCAAACATCCTGCTGCAACAGTATGCACACCGGTCTATCATACATGGGTTAGGGGGTACTTTTATGGGAGACCGACTGGAACTCACACCCTCTCAGGCGCCCCTACCCCCTCTAAAAATTCGGCGACTGTTTTGGGAAAGTGCGAAATTTTCAACCATATAATACCGCCCGACGTTCCATACCACCCGGTAAACCGGTACACACGACTCCGCCTGTGTATGGGACGCACCTGAGTATGGACGCACGCGCCAAATTACATCCGGAAGTATATCAAACGATTAGTGAAAACGCCTCAACACATTAGATACAAGGGGACAACCGTAAAATTCATTTCCAGATGAAACAACAAAAAGGAGCAAAAACATAGGTAACTCAGAATAAGAACTGATCAGCCATCACATCTTCTCTACAGGAGTCAAGCCTAAAATCTGGAAGCCGACAGCCAAAACATCGGCAGTTGCTTCACAAAGAGCCAGTCGATTTTTGTTAATGCTCTTGATATTTCCTGAAGAAAAGTTTGAAACAGAAGCAGCAGAGAGGAAGGACAAACCATCAGAGTCCTTCTCGATGCAGAAGCAGTTGGAATAGAACTCTGTGAAGGTGACGGTCAGTTCGTACAAGTAATCACAGAGTTGGTGCAGATGCAACGTATCCAAGACGGTCAAGAGGCAGTCAGAAAAGCGCAGAAGCAATTTCGTTAGTTTTAACTCGGTTTTATCGGCCAGCTCAATTCCACTCTCCCGCACGAAATTCTCGATTACTGCACGACTAACACCTGCTGTGCGAGCGATCGACCTGAACCGGAACCACAAAGTAAGCAAGTACATAAGCCCTCTTGAGTGAAAAGCCACCTTATCCGCGTGTACCCGTAAAGCAGATACACAGCCGTATTTCCACGATCGTCAAGCATCTGAAAACCAGCAACACTGTCACAGATGGCCCGACCAGACGCAGAGTGAATGCAAACTCGGTCACAGCTAGAACAGCCCAACAAACCGACGTAACAATGGGGAGGGACTCACTCGATCAAACGAAAAAACGTAGTCATGTTCACGATTGTGCGACAGATCAGCGTATTTAATGCAACCGTAGGCCACTGACGTCTGAGCGGCTTGCAGTTCTTCAGGAGTGAGCACCTAAAAAATTTAGTGTCAGTGCCTTTTCATGTCAAACAACGTCGTACATCAGTTCTATTCTTTTCTTCCAGCTTCGACTTTGCTCTTTGCAGACCTTCGTCTAGCAGATCGGTCAGTCGCACCGAGTCACCAGATCGGGACTTGAATTTCTTCCTACGACCATACAACAGTCACTCACAAATACTCCGACCGGTTACGTAGAAAGCAACTCTCAACAAAAAATTCGGCATCCTCAACGCGATTGCACTGCGCCTAAGTAAAATGAATATTGAAAAACAAAGAGAACAGACAGTTTTAACAAAACTGATAACAGAAAAAATATAAAACAAAACAAGAGTTCAATGACGCTGCGCTAAATGAAGAGTACTTGGATATAATTTCACCAATCTCAAAGATAGAAGTTATACAGTGCAATCAATAAAAACTGACTTGTCCTCTCCCAACACCAGACCGAAGCCCACATGTTCTACACGTTTCTCGTTGCACTTGTACCAGCCGGCGTCCTGGCCAAGAGTGTAAATCTGACGCAAGTGCAAGCTCTATAGAAAGATACAAGACGTAAGACAAGAAGGCAGCTTTGATCGGACGCACCTGTCCGACGTCGACTACGTAGATAATCCAGTCAGCTTTTTCTTGGCACAGTCGCTGCTTCAGTGCAGCCATGTCGGAAGTGTCGTACGTAAAGCCGCCGTCCGACTTAACCAGTGTCAGTGGAGTGTCGAATCCGGTCGGAAATGCGATCAGTCGACCATCGGAAACCTGCGTCAACTCTAAACAGCACCACCATACCACACCACAGCACAGTGAAAGTGACACGCACTCTTATCCTGCAGCTCCTTTACTACATCCGGCATCATTTGTTGGTAATAGGACTCGCCTCGTTCATTAATGCTCACACCTAATCGAGAATAAATGGCGGCAAAGTCTAAAATAAAAGTACTGATAATTCCTTTTTGTGAGCGCCATCTCAACACCTCTTCGTGACACGTCGCAGATCATTCGCCAGGCCTTAAGCGAGTCTGGCTCGTGACTCTGCAACTTGACAACGCAATCGTAAGCCCTTTTCTTGAACGCTTCGTCCTCATCAAAACGCTGCTTCGACTGCTGAAACACGCATTACAACAACACAACACGCAACCAAAGAAAACAACCGCAAACCTTGTAAAACGCTTGCAGGTCTTTGAGTGGCGGGGTCTGGCTGAGATAATTTGGAAATTGGTCTTGCAGATGAGCTATCAGCATTCCGAACTGTGTGCCCCAGTCGCCCACGTGATTCAGACGCAGCACATCAAAACCGACAAACTCAAAGAGACGACAGAGACTCTCGCCTATGATTGTCGACCTAAACCAACATTCATTCCTCCGATCATTCCTGGTCCAATCTTCAGCTGCCAACCATACATGTACGAAAGGCCAAACTCCCTCACCCCGACTCAAAAATACAAGTAATAGTAGTGGCTCCAGTACTAACAAACTGGCTCAGAATTACTAATTTTTAGCCTAAAATTCGTTTGAAAAGCCTTTGGAAACGGAATTTGGCGTTTCCACCATACATGTAACAGGGGGGTCTGCCCCCCACCCGACTTAGGCCACCCCCCCAGAGACGATTTCGCCGACCCCCCCTCCGATTTTTCCGGCAAGTAATTTTTTGAGCAAATTTTTACAATTTCAGACACAAAAATTGCCAAAATCACCTGTAAAACAGCACTTTTTAGCTGTATTTCAGCCCAAATTAGCAATTTTTGGCGATTTTTAGCCAAAAAAGGGCGATTTTTTCGATTTTTGAGCGTTTTTGAGTGCCCGACCCCCCTCCCAAAATTTTGGCTCAGACCCCCGGCCGACGCCAGACCCCCCAACCACCCTCCCCCGTCGGCGGATGACCTGTTACATGTATGGTTTCCACTGCTGAAATCTAAGAGAAATCGGTGTTTTTGAAGCCCTTTTTGTCATTTTTTTGTTTGTTTTTAGCTCTAAAACGCTATTTCGCAGCTTAAAATAGCGATTTTTAGCGTTCTTACAGAAAAAAACGTGCTAAAAAAGCATTTCCAGGCGTTTTGGAGCTTTTTGAAATTTTGGACCCCCCTCTGGGCGAAACCCCCTCGACCCCCACCAGAGGAAACCCCCCTCTCCCAGGTTGGCCCGGAGCTGTCATGTATGGCTGCAACGATTGATCACTAACCGTAGATGACCGACGTGCATTTCTTTAGCTATATTAGGCGCAGAGAAATCCACAACTACGTGTCTTTTGTGCAACTTTGGGGCCTTGACACCCACCAAGAGAAGGTTTGTCAACCTGCGCGACAACTCTCTCTTGTTTAAGTGAATGTTAATGAATCCTGGCCCTGCCACTTCCATCTGAAAGGCGAAAATTGATCAGCATAACGGATTCAGAACAAAAAAGAATTATGCATCGACTTAGTTAAGTTAATACAGGGTACGTGCCGCTCTTGCGATCCGAAATCCCCTGACAAAAGCACAAAAACCCCCATGACATTTTCAATTCTTCTCACTAATCTGAACTTTCTTACCCAGAAACTGGTGGTAAGCATGTGTTTGAAAAATTAGCTTTCCAAAAGGCGTTTAGAAGGCATTCTAAGCACAGAACCAACAGTTTTAGCAGGTTGAAGAGGTTTTGGGCCACTGCCCAACCAGGGTGAGAAATCTTTGAAACCGGGCTTTCTAATAGCGTTAGACATTGAAAAAGCGTTTGATAAAGTGAACAGAAAGTTTATGTTTAAGGTTCTGGAAAAATTTGATTGTCATACAGAGTGGATCCGTTGGGTCAGGATACTGTATACAAATCCCCGGGCAGCTGTTTTGAATCATGGTTATCTTACAGAAGAATTTGATCTGTTATCAGGGGTACGACAAGGCTGTCCTCTAAGCCCATACTTGTTTATTATGACTATGGAGGTCCTGGCTAACAGTATTAGGAACAATGCCCAAATTAAAGGAATAACAGTAAACGAATACGAGTACAAATTGAGTTTGTTTGCAGATGATACAACGTTGAGTCTTGCAGATGCCGCTTCAGTCAACCACGCGGTAGATATCATTGAACGTTTCGGTACTGTATCTGGCTTAAAGGTAAACACTAGTAAGACTGAATGCCTAGGACTTGGTTCGTGTAAAAATCGTACTGGTAACTGTGGTCCCTTTACGATGAGTACACAAGCTATACGTATTCTTGGCATATATTTCTCGCATGACGAACAGATTGTACAACAGAAAAATTTTGGAGATAAAATTGCGAAGATGAACCGCACATTATCAGTTTGGTTGTCTAGAGGGCTAACAATTGAAGGACGCATTAATGTAGCGCGCACCTTGGGTCTATCACAGCTTATCTACCCAATGACTGTGCTAAAATGTTCTGATAGGGAGAAGAAACAAATTGAAAAATGCTTATACAGATTCATTTGGAGAGATGGAAAGCCGAAAGTAAAGATGAAAACATTGATTCAAGATTACCACTTGGGAGGACTGAAGGCTCCAAGCGTAGTAATAAGCAACGATTCCATCAAGCTAAAATGGGTTGCTAGATTAGCAAAGAGTTCTCCGTGCAAATGGGCTGCGATTGGCTTGCGAAAACTCAATCAATATGGAGGAATCTTAACACTTCTAGAAAGTCGTTTTAATTGGAACGAAGTGAAAAGCAAAATAAACCCCTTTTATAGTGAACTCCTGAAAGTGTATGTAGAATACTGGGATAATGTTATGTTTAAGAGACCTGCTTATGAGCCACTGCTGGCTAGAAGCATTTTCAACAATAAGGATGTGAGGTTAGGACAACCTAAGCGTATGTACTTTAACCCTAATCTGAAAGAAAACGGAATCACTAAAGTAAGACACTTGTTAGGAGATCAGGGTTTATTTATGGATTACCAGGAAGTGATGGTAAAGCATCCAGCCTTGGCTATAGACAGGAAGCAGTGGAAAAAGTTGTGGACCGCATTGCCCCGTACATGGCGAAACGAAATTTCAGATAACTGGAATGGGTTGCTTCAAGCTTATCAGGCATACAATCCTGCAGTAAAGGATGCAACTAAGCTAAGTATTCCACTGTATAAAACATACAAGCTAGCCAAGATGTATGAAAGTCCTACAGCACAAAAACGATGGACGGATAAATATTGGGTTACAGAGGATTTATTTGAAAAAGCCTGTCTACGGGCACACCGTTTGTCACATGATGTTAAATTGCGGAATTTTCAATACCGTGTGTTGCATAGGATAGTTCCAACGAAGCAGTATTTATTCTATAGAAGAATAGTAGACGATATGAATTGTAAACAGTGCCATTTGCAGAAAACTGATACAGTGGAGCACATGCTCTATTATTGCGTGGTAGCTAAAAAAGCATGGAGAATGTTAGAATCACTTATTCTTGAAATTGAACACCAGGAGGTAACATTTGATCTAATCTCAGCACTATTTGGACAAATCCATGACCTGTTTGTAAATGCAACAGTTTTGAATCTGTTAGGCATTTATACGAAAGGGTTTATATACAGTTTAGCTCGACGGGAAGTTAAAGATTTTTCCGACATGACCTTTAGGCATTTTATAAAGGCAAGCTTGAAAACTGCACATTTGGCCAGCATAATGTTGAAGAAGGAAGATGCCTTTACCGCAATTTGGGACAAATACTTGCGTTTCTTTCTGATTCAGCGTTGAGTAGGGAAACATAACACCGTTCTCTTAAAAGTTTCAAGTATCGAGATAAACTGCTCTATACAACATTTTGTGCAACAAGGATCCGAGCCCAGCTGCTGTGTGTGCACTAACCCATATGTGTTTCACTAACCCATTTCAGAAATAAAACTTTCTTCGTAAAAAAAAAAGAAATCTTTGAAAAATTAGCCTTCTAAAATACGCTGATATTGACATAATCACAGGCACTATTCATTGCTGTTTCTACAACCTAGCTTTTATGGAGTGACGTAGTAGTAGTAAATCAGTAGCCAGAGTAGTGAGTAAAGTTTAAAGAGTGCGTGAGAAGGTTTTTTGCGTGACGAGATATCTGTACTACTACCATCAATTTTTTCCTGACCAGACACGCATTTCCCTGAGACGCTGACTCCCCTGGTGCCAAGCGAACGCTATCTACCTTGTCCATGACACAGCTCCTAACATGGCGACTTACTTTCTCCACCAAATCTGATTTGGGAAAATTCGCCACTATTTTCTCTGCCACCGCCTTCGGGTTAAGTTTTTCTCCAGCACTTTGCAGAGCCTAAAAGTTATCAATCAATGTTTATGGCTTTAACGACTCCATAATAACATACAGACGCATACACCGACCGAAAGCAAACGTGCTCACTCTCTGTCAAGCTGAGAAAGGCAATCCTCTAGAGCCCGCGGTCAGTGTGCGTACTCACACAAGCAGTTTTACCAAACGATTGGAAAAAAATCGGTAGCAGTACTTTAGCTATGGGCATGGCACTGTTGAACTGATAATCTCCAAACGAAGTCTTGGTTGGAACGTTTAACTGAATGGGCGGGTCGGCCAGATTAGGAAAGGCAGAGGACACCGATTGTCCGAACAAAGCTTTCAGATAGTTAATTATGCTGTTAGGATCGATCGCCTCACTCAAACGATAACTCTTCTTTGTGCTGGCATCTGCTTGTTTGCACTTGGCACTGCTCATCTTTTGCCGCTCAGCAATCGCCTGAAACAACAAATCGGCTCTGCCCTGCCGTTCGCTTGAAAAGCATTTGTTTGAGTACAAGTACAAGCAACCGCCACCGCCAACTATCAGCGGGCGCTCCAATTTTTCTGGAAAGCAATTTTTGGCATTTATTTTCATTTTAGACCGTAATTTCGTACATCTGCATGGTCGGCAGCTCAGGGGACAGCCGGGTCGTTTCATACATGCGTAGTTGCCCTGGCTTTAATGCAAATTTTCGGTAGGAAACATGATTTTTCGGCGAAAGTTTTGTCTAAATCGTATAATGACTAATCGCAATTTTTGGCTAAAATTCAAATTTTAATAAAAATCATTTTTATTAAAAACCTGCTTTTTTAAACCTAAAATTAAAAACCTAATTTTCCAACCTAACTTTTGTCCAAAAATCGAAATTCTCGACGAAAATGTGGGGTTTCAGTGCATAGGTGTCTAGAACAAGGGTGTGTAGTTTAGTTACCAAAATTGATTTCTATGGCCTAATCCAGGAGGCTTCCTACTAACAGCTTCTGGAAGCATTTAGCAGAGTTTTATTTTCGACCCCCTGGGACCACCATGCACATGTATGGTAGTTTTGTTAAATTTACGGCAAATAAGCCATTTTTGCTGTAATTGAGCAGAACAAGCGTCTTGAGCGATATTTCCCAAAATTCTAATTCTTTTGCCTTTACGATCTAAAGGTATATATCGTCGCCACTATGGCAAAACGAGCCAAGTAACAAAATGGAAAAAATGGAGTTAAGTACGAAAAACTATAGCTAAAGCATCTAAAAACGTTTTGGCGAAGGATCGAAGTCGAAATTCGCTCTGTGTCACGAGATACAGCCATGTAATCAGCGGCATGTGCACGCACATCATCAGGTGATCCTGGTAAAACGAGCCAAGTGCTTTGTGCTTCTCCTGTTAGCTGACTTAATTTAACACAAGTGACACATGCAGAATGTTTTTCACACCAATTATGTACTTGTATTTAAGGTAAAAATTATTTAAACTGATATTGAAGCTAACAAATATTTAAAAGGCGATTTCCTCGATTTCGACTTTCTGTTACTTGGCTCATTTTACCATAGTGGCGACGATATGTAAACTTTGAAAGTTAGGCTCATACAAGAATAGCCTCGGGCGGATGACCTGTTACTTGTACCGTTATTAGTACGTACTGCTTCAAGAATCTGACATCGGTATTTCAAACGATCGTTCTCTTGTTTTACTTTTGCCAAACTCGGACACTCTTGCAATAACTGGTCTGTTAGGGTTCCACTGGCTATTGCTCCAATCAACGATTCCAGATGATCTAATTTCGATTCCTACAAAGCACTTCTGTAAACACCGCTAACTTGGCCAGACTCAAACCAAGTTTACAAAACGCACCAACTTCGCTTCAACCATAAGACAAACTCAAGAATAAGGAAGAAGTAAAGGCGGCGATGAGAGACGAAATTTGCGCGTTTAGGACATAGGTACATGGGCCACGGAGGGGGAGTTTGGCCGAAATTTTCGTTTTTTTCCCAAATAAAGTCGCCAATTTTTGTCCCAAATAGTTGTCAAGATTTTCGGAGGGGGGTTGCGCCTACCGACGAGGGGGTAAACCCCATCACCCCCGGCACATGCCCCATGTAAGACATCTCGCCACCACCCCACCAACTCGCCACAGACAACTAGCCACCGGTAAAAAACATTTTAATGAAAAAAAGCCAAAAAAACTTTTGGACAAAATCGGACTTTTTGATTTACCACATTTTTGGCATTGTAATAAAGTTTTTTTTACCACACCTCAGCCCCTTCAGGAATTGAAAATTCTACCCCGCCCTCAGCCGAAATGCTACCCCATGTCTGCACAATAGCAATATAAAGATAAAACTTGTACCAAAGAACTCGCAACAGCACGAAACTGGTGCGGCTCTCCTTGCTGAACAACATTCGTCAAGCTCGTAGCGTCTGGCTTCATCGAATCTCTAAAGAAATCAGTTCAGATCCGTCCACAAGTACACGTACGTATTCATTCACTAAATAATACAAAACAAAATACAAATCAACAAGTATACCTAAGTATTTGGGCACTAATTATACAATAACAAAAAAGGTTGGACACCAAGTAAGGTAAGGGGAAGGAAAGAAGTGAAGTGATCGCAAAATTTTCGGTCATTTCGCAGGATGGATGAAAAAAATTTTCGATAATCGATATTTATCGATAGAATTCGTTAATTTATAATTAATTATGATCATTAAACACATTAATTTCTGTTTGGGATCGGTTCCTGATTCCCCCCAGCTACAACTGATCCGAGTCGTGTTGCCTGGAGTCTTTGGCGATAAACTAGCGCAATCATAGGCCAAAAAAGCGAACCGCAGGCGCCATGTGGCGCAAAAAAACGCGCAAAACTCACGCCTGTTCAAAGTTGCCCCAGTTTACCCTAATAATCAGGTTGGGTAGGGTTTCCGTTTTGGGTTAGGTGTAGCCATACATGGGCCGGAAAAATCCGGAGGGGGGTGGGGGGGTTGAGACCTCGGGGGGGGGGGGTCCCCACCCCGAAAAAAGGCAAAAAACGCCTATTTTGCCTTAAATAAGCGAAAATTTCCTCCCTCCGGGAGGGGGGGTGGGGGAGGGGGGGTATGGCCGACCGAGGGGGGGGGGGTATACCCCTTACCCGAGGGGCCCATGTATGGGTGTAGCTGGGGGGGGGGGGAATCAGCGAAGGTCAGAAATGGACTATATATTATCTAATTAACTTTCATATGACTGTACGACTCCAGAACGTGCCCTATACTGATGCGTACCCCTAGGGGTATTTTTATATTTGGAAAACAGACCCTCCAGAGCGCGCCCCATACTGATGCGTCTCTAGGGGTATTTTTATATTTGGAAAACAGGCCCTCCGGAGCGTGCCTATACCGATGCGTCCCCTACTAGGGGTACTTTTATGTTTTTAAAATAGGCCCTCCGGAGCGTGCCTATACTGATGTGTCCCCTTCCTTAGGGGTATTTTTATATTTGAAAAACAGGCCCTACGGAGCCGGAGCTGCCTATACTGATGCGCCCCTCTAGGGGTATTTTTATATTTGGAAAGCAGGCCCGGAGCATGCCTATAATACTGATGCGTCTCTAGGGGTAGGTACTTTTATAATTTGGTAAAACAGGCCCCTCGGGGCGTTTCTTATGCTGATGTAGTGATCATTAGAATCGTCAGGCGAAGGGCTTTCAAATGATATATGACATGACTAGAGATGCAACCGTAAAGAAAAATACCGGATACCGGATAGTTTTTCAGAATACCGGATACCGGATAACACCGGGTAATACCAGATAGTAATGATGATCAAGTTTTAAGGAAATACAGTAATTTTCAGGCTAGAAATATAGGGTAAGCCGGGGTAATTCGGCACACCATTTTCAGTTTTTCAAAAATATCTCGGCCCAACTTAGCAGCAGTAACCTGATTTTCGGTCCGGAATTTTTCAATTTTTCTTAGTTACACTGTGCAAAAGGTTTGAAGCCATTCCGACCATTCTACAACGAATGGCGAGCGATTCCTTTTCGATTTTATTCATGTGCCGAATTACCCCACCGGTGGGGCAATTCGGCACAACGCGGAAAATTTGGTTTTGAAGCCTAACAGCCCCATCTTAAGGAATGTTACGATTAGAGCCACTTCATCTGAGTCTGTAGTACAATTTTTGCCAGCATTGTACAGTTGTTGTGGCTTTTACAGCTTTCTAAACGTTGAGATAATATGATCCCCACATAAGTTGGTTTTTTCTACTTGGCAATCGAAAAAGGCAGAGCTCCAGCGTTATACTTTCATGGAGCTCTTGTTTGAAGGTTTCTAGCTTTTGCTTCAAGCAGAAAACCTACTTTGTATGTGTAACAGTGGTTGAATAAATGCATAATTTGCATACACACAAACATATGCTAAATCGGGCCTCCGTGTAAAAAATGTCAATGTTTTCATTCTATTAACACTGCTAAAGGCTTACGCACCAAGAAAATAAGCAATTTGCAGTTGATTAACAATTTTTGATTAATTAATTAAAATTATTAATTAGTTAATTAATTAACGTAAAATAACTGGTTACTGTGTAAATCAGCATGGTGATGCTTAAAATACATAAACTAAGCAAAAATAACCGTTTTTTAACGAAAGTTTTGAAAAAAACCGATTTTTTGCGGGAAAACTGACTTCAACTACCGTAATCAACAGCTTTTCCATTCCAAAATGATGCGAAAACCTGCGTGTCTACTTGTGCCATTTTTGCCCCCGAAAGCGGGTCGTCGGTTCTCAAAAACTACTGCACCGATTTTAGTGAAATTTTCAGTGAGTAATATTTGAAGGAAACCAACCTAATTGCAGATTTTTAATCCGTCCGAGCTAATGTAGTTTTAGGTTTATTCAGCTTCAAAAATCGGATTTTTGAGTTGGTGTCAAACTATGACCTGTAGTTCACGATTGATTAAGCAGATAGAGTTAATATTTTATACATTATATCAGCACACAATACGCATTACGTAACTGCATTAACCGTTCATCTAGCTGCATTCGTTCGAACGCAATTATCCAATAAAAAATTTTGTGCCGAATTCCCCCCTGTGCCGAATTACCCCGGCCTACCCTACTTTTTTCTATGCTTTCAAGGCAGGATATGACCAAGAATATAGGTATTTGATATGACTGAAATCACGTTGAATCAGCTATATTTTCTAGATAATAGGCTGCCTGCAGTTAAGTCTGAAAATGGTGCTAATCTGCATGCGAAACCAAAAATACGCTCGAAAACTGGAAAAATTGTCATGAAAATGCTATTTTTGGCCATCCGATCCGGTATCCAAAATATACCGGATACCGGATAGTGTTTTAGAGCAAAAAAATACCGGATAATACCAGATTACGGTTGCATCTCTATTTGCATCATCCCTTTCCATGGACCACGCCCTTTCCTTATTAGTTATAGTACCTAGGTTGACGCGACGATAGTTATCCAAAGGTGCGGGCCGGTGATCTCGCACGTGTCGTCTCAACTAGGGATGCAACCGAATACAAAAATACCGAATACCGAATACCGAATACCGAAGCGGATTTTCGGAACCGAATAATACCGAATTATACCGAATAATACCGAATAGTGATGATTCGCCGGCGCATTGCAAAAATATACTGTCTAACTAATATTTCTTGTTTTTTGGCTAAACTTTTTCATGCTAAAAAATGCTGTAGAGTGACGTATTGTTTGAATGCTATAGATTTATCCATGCCTTATTACTAAAACTAGCCCTATTTGGTCGTTCTTTACCGTCAGCCCTGCTAGCAACAAGGACGAGTGCAAGATTTACAAGCAAACAACTTCAAGAGGCGCGAATCAGGCCACATGTGCTCTGATTAATTATGTAAAGTCACGGCACAAAGACACTTTCCCTTACATATCCTCCTATTATCCATCACATGGCGGAGATTTCATAAAAAAAACTTGCCTCTAAGCCTAAGTCTGAACCTAACCCTAAGCCTAAGCCTAAAACCGAAGCTAAAAGTTGGGTTTGAGAGTGGGCTGGGCGAGTGGACCTTTTCAATCATCCGCCAAATGGTGGCGGATAACCGGAGGATGTTTCGCAAAGACGCATACAGAAAGTTGGAGGAAGGGAGCATCCTTTACTACTGTAAGCACCGGAGCTGGCAGCTTAGGCATACAACTTAGATTGGATGAGTCGTTTGAAAAGATACAATGTAGATGGGATTTTATACGTTGTATTTGGGAGATAAAACAAACGCTTAGGTTAAGAAGTGGAAAACTGATAGCGTAGTCTACTGGGAACTGAAAAGGCCGAAATGTTATTGTTTATTATTATGTAAGTTAAACCTTGACCTTGAAGCTCGTTGACTTTTTGTTTGAATAGTAATTGTTTGCCAAAATTTTAGCATAGTAAATGAACAGAGAGATGTAAAAGAAGAGATATCTCGGTGATTTCTGCACAAATTTAAGCAAAACAGTGCAATTTTAACTGTTTTCCAATATTCGGTATTATTCGGTATTATTCGGTTTGAAAAATACCGAATTCGAATACCGAATTCGAATAGTACTAGTAACCGAATTATTCGGTTCATACCGAATAATACCGAACTTCGGTGGTAATATCGAATCGGCGCTGGAGGAATCGGCGCTCGGCGCTAATTTTTGATCTTTTGCGTGAACATCTAAAATACTAAAAAGCGCGAAATTTAAATTCTTCTGTTGCATGAACATCTAAGATACCATAGCCAGCGCGAAATTTAAATTCTAAACGTATTATTTTCGAAATTTCTCGTTGTGCAAAGGATTGCCTCACGATTATTTCTGATTTGAAAAATACACAGTAAAGAACCCTGCATGGACTCGACCGAATTCAAGTGACTCGAACTCTTCAGAAGCCGTAAGTTTCTAACGTCCACATCAGTGAGGGGGATAGACCGATAATAAGTTCACAGCTGGCCGGCACAGTTGGTGTAGTGGTTTAGGCCGCAAAGCCACTGTGCGCGACGTCGTGCGTTCATCCGCTCGGCGGAGCAAGTTTCTTGTCGCAAAGAGTCGGTGGTCGGCACAAAGTCCAACCCAGGCCACCGAAAGTTGCTACTTACAGCGAGTAGGTAAATGGGAACCGACTGGAGCTGCCGTTGCACCTAAAGCTACAATAGCAACTACACATGTGTTGGGACATACGGGAACTAAGACAGCTACCACTGAGACCTGCTCAGACTGACACCGATCATGTGTGCCGGTTAGTAGTGAAGGCAGCGAAGGAAGGGCAGGATGCATATGGGTGTGCGTGATGGGCCCGCAGGGGCTACGACGGCCCAGCCCGGCGTATCCAGGGGGTGTAGAGGGTGGGTACACCCCCTTTGCGGCGGAGGTAGGAAGAAAAAGTCTGCCAAAAATATAAGAAACTAATGAATTTGTACTAAAACTGTCTATTTTGTGCTCAGAATGCCTATAAATGCGTTTTTGAAGATAAATTTTCAAAATTTTCTCGCCCTGGTTTCTCGTCCCGCAGAAGCCCAACCAGGCCATTATAAACTACTAAAACTTGTAGTTTCTGTTAATTTTAAGTTCGGAATGCGTTTTAAACGCGTTTTTTAAGGCAAATTTTGCTAAATTTTCTTACCCTGGTTGGGCAGCGCAACCAGGCACTTTCAAAATTTTACACCACCCCCTTTCCAAAATCCTGGATACGCCACTGCTTTTAGATGCCCATCTAAAACGCCTATTGGCCAGTGCCATGCCATCATGATGGCAGAAGTATAAATCCGCCTTAAGGCTGTCTGTATTATGTAAAAGGGGGAACATGTTAAACTCGCGCAGCTGGTTACGAGTGTATAATTCAATATTTTAGCCACGCGCAACCTTTTCCCGCATTAGCGCTACCGTATTTTCTCGCCGAGCGCCGAGCGCCGATTCCCCCAGCGCCGATTCGATATTACCACTTCGGTTGCATCCCTAGTCTCAACGCCCCTGAGCGGGAGCGCATTCGCAGGCAGCCCGCGGCGCAGCACAGGGCAGCACAGATTCGAGCGGCAAATTCAAAACAGCTTGCGCGGCCGACCGCCGCACCTCTGCCGTGCTTTGCTGATTGCTTGCTGCCTTGCCTGCTTTGCTACACCTTTACCTTTCTTTTGTCCACGCGCCGTTGAGACCTACGCGCTCACCGTTTGCTGATGCTGTGCCCACGCAACTTTTATCTGCCAGCCGACCAATACAGTGCAATGTCACTATCCGAGCGCTCTTTTCTTCTCTCTTCCTTCTACACACCAAACGAGATGCACTTACTCGGTGCTACGTATATAGAAACAAGAAGTGATGAGCTCGGCGCAGAATTTCAGATTACCGCACCGCACGGTCAAAGCTGAGAGCTAAAGGTAAGGGACCGGCAAAGAAATGCTGTTCTTGCAGAATCTGAGTTAGGATTATTTTCCGAGAGAAGTCCACTCGGCGGCCGACTGTCCTGGACGCGTGTCGTGTGCTTCAGTGTTGCCAGGTTGGGGGATTCCCCCAAATTTAGGGGGACTTTTTCCCATTTAGGAGCAAAATTTTGATTTGGGGGTTAGGGGGAAGTTTGGGGATTTTTCAAAATTTATTGCATATGAAAAACTTGTTACGTAGTAAGAAAAATATGCAATTTGGCGACCAGGACAAAACTAAAAGTTCCAGTGCAAGGCGGTTTGCTAGCAGTGCACTTACGCAAACTGCAGTCCTCGATTACTATAATTGTTAGTTCATCCTTAAATACGCCTGCCGAACGAGCGAACCGAATATACTGTCATCATACTAACAGAAACTGATTCTGCCATTCTTTGGCTTTTTTGTTATGCTCTCACTTTGGGCTTAGGCTTTGGTTCAGGCTACCAGCACATATATGTGTCGCAAATTGGCGGTAAACTTCGCCTGGGCCACTTGGCCTATCCAGACTCTTTTTGTGCTATCTGGCATCTCCGGTGTGCTAAAAAACCGTGCGAACAAGGTTTGCATTACACACTTCGTATGCCCATATATTGTGCCTGTTAAAAACTCTCTAGTGGTACCACACCTATAAGTTGTTATTTCTCTGACTGTTAGATGCACATATTGTACATCTTTTGCAGGCGCAATTATGCTGGTGGCTGTGATACTTCATGCCATTTTCGTTTTCTTTCGTTCGGCTTGCTGGAGCGACCATGTATCTTTCTCGTTCTATGCAGGGTGGTGACGTTGGATGCGGTCGAAGTTTCTGCACATAAATGGAGTTCAGCTACAGAGCAATCTATTCCACGCCTTGGCTTGCCTTTGCGAGTTGACTGGCCTCATTCGGTGCGAATACTTTTGATGTCAGTAAAGTGGATTGTCAACACAGTAGTGCTCGCCGAATAGATAAGACTTTCCTGACTTAACTGCTACTGTACGTATTTGTTCGTTTATTGTGCGTATGCAAACGGTGCTGATTCTGGTCGCACTGCGTTGCTACTACTTAGAGACCGGCACGGGCCTCCCGGCAGAGAATTTCAGCCGGGCCGAGGGTGAAGGAAAAAGCTGTGTAGAGTGCAATAAAAAAGATAGAATTCTTGATTCTGGATTATCATTAAGCTTTGGTGCATTGCATAGAAATGTTTCTATTGTACTGTAGTACTCGCTCAAGCGATTTTGCATGAATTTTTGGGGGATTTTGGCTTTCCCGGGGCCGGCCCAAAGGCGGCCGCGCAGGTCTCTACTACTAGTGTGCAAATGTTGTGTCGTGGGTAATGTAGTGGCTCAACAAACTGAATACAGTCATTAACGCCATAGCCAGTGCGCTGACTACATGCGGCAATACAGCAGTGGAATGTAGCTGAACGTATTGTGGTATGATATCAAGAAAGCTGTATGGACACACTCTGACTTGTTCCTGTTGTGGCAACGTTTCGTTTTGTTCTTTTTTAGTACGTAGAACAGTGGAGATAGCGGCTGGAAGGCAGGTTGAAGTGGCTTAGAAAGGTTTTGGTTAAACATTTTTAAAGTTCAAATCCTGGTGCGTCATCGTGTCCCCAGTGAGGCTGCTTTCGAAAATTGCATGAACGCCGCAGTGCATTTTATCAACACGGCTTTAATTCGATGTGACGGGGGGATCGACCTGGAGACAGCCCTACGCGATCAGACTCGTATCAACACTCGCCGGTCGACGTTTTTCGATACGATTATGAACAGGTCTTTAAATGTTAGGGACGAACAAGGCGAGCACGCACAGAAAGTGGACCTATTATTGATTTGATTGCGTGGGATGGCTGGCTGACTTTGGCACATGTTGCAGGGCTTCGCGCTTATCGGCTGCGGGCGCTCGTTTGACTTTACCGCTTAAATCCGTGCTGCCCTGTGCTGCGCCGCGGGCTGCCTGCGAATGCGCGCCCGCTCAGGGGCGTTGAGACGACGCGTGCGGTGATCTCCGGATCAATATTTAGCGCTATTTAGCAGGCCGTAGATTTATTTAGGAAATCGAACAAAATTTAGCTGGCCCGTTAGATATATTTTGCGATCGCTTCTACGGTCTGTCAACACGTGAAACCGTCTAAACAACAAAAATTTCACTTATTTTTGGAAATCCTGACTGATTCTTCCGGTGTGCTGGCTGGTGCAGACGTGTTTTTCAGACTTTTTGTAGTGGGAAGATTTGTAAATAGTTCCAGTTTTTTTAGCTGATCGTCTAAAATGCAACGTCGTGGCCGTGGTCATCCAAAGACGGGATTCGGCGTTCCTTTGGAATAAAAAGAAATAACACAGCTAATCTATCAATACGAAGCAGAGGTCATAATAGCAAAGCTGCTGTAAGTGGATTGCGTAGTTATAATCCTGTTAATTATCTCCTTTTTCGTTTCTTCAGGGCATGTGTCAGGATGGCCCACAGAAACGGTGCCACCGGTGCACCTGACGAGAATTAGCACACCGAGATAGCAGTGGTACCTAAGCCCCGAAAAACAGATTGATTCATACGTTGTTTGCTTTAGGACTATCCTAAGCAAAACAATGGCTATGACTGCGGCGTTTTCGTATTAGCCTTTGCCGCTGTGCTTGCTTCATCCAAGAATGTAGCTGTTGTTTCCCAAGTAAGAAAATTTACAGACTCGATATATATTGTACTTATCAACGTTTTAGAATGACATGCCGCTTTGGCGTCAATTTACGGCGTTCTGCAGCTACTGTGGTAAAAATAAGCTTTATCTGCTTGATTTTTTGTTGTAGGATTACTGGTCTGATTAGTTTGCTCTTTCTTCTGTCGCGATTCTTCTGTAGTACATGTGTCACCTCATTCTATATATTCTATGCTTTACGCTGGCTGGATTCTTGAAGCGTTCCTGTAGTAAAAATGCATCTAGTTAGCTTCTAGTTTTCGTGTCAGTTACAAGTTGACAGTTGTATGTTGTTCTGTGATTTGCCTAATCTGTGATTTGGAACTGAATTCGTCACGGGTAGATTAAACAGTGCTAAGTGGTCTTTGCTTAGTAAAACCTTTTCGCCATAGAGTTTGCTTGTGGCCCGGCGGACAGAGACGGCGGCAAGCAGCAAGAGTTACCGTTGTGCAATCAACAAAGAACGCGTTTGCACATTAAAAGTGGTTGTGCTCTAGTAGGTTAATCCGAATCTTCGGTTTTCTACATCAGGTCAGGTGTATGTGCTTCAAAAACACTCTGTTTCACTTCACAGATTTGCAGAAGCCGAAACAATCTGAAATTGCATTTGGACCACTTTGGTACAGATCGCTTAAACAATGGGCCACTTTGATCGGGAGATACCAACGACGCACCTTATCCAAAACGTTAAGCACGCTATTTCCGAGAATAATAGAGTAAAAATAGAGTGGATTCAAAATTCACGGGCGTCTGCTCTGTTCCCATCAAAAAATAGAATGAAAATAGAGTGGGTAGAAAATTGTTTGAGAGCGATCGAAATTTACATAAAATCGAAAGACAGATTAGGTTAAAGTTGTTGTGTTCAGATTGCTTAGACTTAGGCTTCAGGCCAAGTATTCAAGTTTAGATTTAGAGGAGACTGTTTGGAGACCAAGTTTAGGCTGAAGGGAGAAGGTCAAAGAAGTTTTGGCAAATATAGGGAAAGGAGCGAATTACCTACAGTACCTATAGATTAAAAATTTCCAGCCACTTTCACTACTTTACTCAGACAGTTCGTTCTCGGTCACTTCTTTGTCGATTCGGCTCAAATTTTCAGCATTCATTAACATGATAAGTGGACATGTATCATACATGGGCCGGAAAAATCCGGAGGGGTATGGAGACCTCGGGTGGGCGGGGGTCCCGAAAAAATGGCCAAAAAACGCCTATTTTGCCTTAAATAAGCGAAAATTTTCCCTCTCCAGGAGGGGGTATGGCCAGCCGAGGGGGGGCGGGATTGGCCGGCGAAGGGGAGGGGGTATGGCCGGCCGAGGGGGGGGCGGGATTGGCCGGCGAGGGGGAGGGGTATACCCCCACACTCCTGGTCCATGTATGGCATGTATTTTACAATTTCGGGGCGAAAATATTACAAGTGCTGCTGGTTCTGCAAGCCGAAATCTAAAAGTCAGGGTGGTCCATATCATGTTTGTTCAATTGTCCCGCTTTTCCTGGAAAACTTATACGTTGTATTTCCGAGATAATAGCCTTCTTCCTTTGAATGCGCTACTACTTTGCTGTTTTTGTTTTGCTTGTTGGTTTTCTTTTACCTTACTTTGCATTGTTAAGTTATGGTGGTTATTTACAGTGCACAGTCAAAACCGATCTCTAGTTATGAGTTCAACCGGTAAAAAATATTCTTGTGACATTTGCAGTGCACAATTTGGAAGTCGGAGTGGACGAAGTCAACACAGACAAAAACATCACCCAAACGCACCGGCGCTGAAACAAGGATGCCCGGCTAAACGATTCAATGGGCGTTGTTTTCCTGCCTTGGCAGTTTTACGTCCGGGTTCAGGTTTTCCTGAATAAACGTTTACATACATAAACGATACTGTGGAGTATGTGAGATGCTACGTAGAAGTAGTATTCGTATGGTACTGAGGGTAACTACCACGGACTTTGAATCAGACAGACATGGGCTAGCATTTCGGCTGATGGGGGGGTAGAATTTTAATTCCTGAGGGGGGTAGAGGAGCGCCTGAGGGGATGATGGTAAGCCAAAACGTCCGATTTTTGGCTAAATCAAGTTTTTTGGGTTATTTTTCGTTAAAATAGGTTAAAATAAGCTGTTCTGAGCTCATTTACGCCTATTCTAGGCATACTTTTATCATAACTTTCTATACAAAATTCTTCCAAAAATTTCCGAAGGGGGTTAGCGGCTGGCTGAGGTGGTCAATCCCCCTCAGCCCCCCTTTGCCCATGTCTGCTTGTAATTATCATTCCAACACGCGTCAAAAGTGTTGAGAAGGAGCTTTCTGTAGACCATAGACAGCCGCGTCGTTGGCTCAGTGGGTAGCTCGCTGCCTCTGGGTCACGGCGGCCCCTGCATCCCTAGCGGTTGTAGTGGTTCATCCTCTCGGCGCGGCAAGTTTCTTGCTGCAAAGAGTTGGTCGTCGGCACAACGCTCCACCCAGGCCACCGAAAACTGGTTACAGTGAGTAGGTAAAATGGGAACCAACTGGATCTGCCGTTGCACCGAAAGCCGCTCCAAAAAGCATGCCGCGTTGGAGGGAAGATGAACGACGTCAGGAGCTGTCTGAGAGACCAGCAATAAGGCTGATACCGGTTTAGTGCCACTGGCCGGGGCGGCCGTTGGGAGCTGTCGGCACCATGACGTCACCACGCCAGGCACTCTCTTAGTACCTGGCGCCCAACAGCATGGCTTGAGTGGCTTGGCAGTGAAAGAAGGGCAAACGTCCGAGATGACGAATCACGGGGAAGCGAAATGGACCTCGAGTCTGATCGCAGGCCGTAAGGCCCCCCGCACATCGGATCGGATCGGATCGGACCATAGACAATATAAAAGCGCAACGCCGTCTGCTTCAACAGAGTTTACGCTCTGTTCAAGACTAAGACTGATGACTACCCTCGGTTTCAAACCTATTTCGAGAACATTACAACTGTAACCGAGTCTTGTAACAGTACTCTTTTATCTTTTGAATTCAACTTCAATATTCTAGGAAGGTCCCCTGAGAGGTGAATGTTTGGTCGTTTGCGGTCCACCGTCAACACTAACATGTTTCTCGAGGCTTTTCACAGGTCTCACTTCTGCGTAGTGTTTATTATTCTGTCTGTCTCCTTATGCAAGTTGTTTATAGAGCGCTGAAAGATGAATTTCTTAAGAAAAAAGAGAATTCTCGGTTGGACCGTCTGATTTCAGTGTTGCTGTCCTTGGTCAAATGTTACGAGCGCAGACACGCGCAGAACATCCTGAAGCCCGGGTCTTATTCCAGCACACGCCTCAAAGTCCTCCGCTCCACCAATGGCACAGGACCTGTATCGACACGCTCACTGAGGATTCCGTACAAATGCTTCCAATGACTTCTACTGTACTTTTGCCTTGAAACTTGGTGAAATTTCATTCAATTTTCCACCCACTCTATTTTCATTCTATTTTTTGATGGGAACAGAGCAGACGCCCCTGATTTTGAATATACTCTATTTTTACTCTATTATTCTCGGAAATAGCGTGCTTAACGTTTTGGATAACTATCGTCGCGTCCTAGGTTGCGTCGTCGGTATCTCCCGATCAAAGTGGCCCATTGTTTAGGCAGTCTGTATCAAAGTGGTCCAAATGCAATTTCAGACTGTTTCGGATTGTGCAATGCTGTAAAGTGAAACAGAGTCTTCTTTAAGCACATGACCTGACGTAGATTGACGAAGATTCAGATTAACCTATAAGAGCAGAGCACAACCACTTTTAATGTGCAAACGCGCTCTTTGTTGGTAATGGTTTAACAACGGTAACTCTTGCTGCTTGCTTGTATGTTTGTACCCGCCGGAACACGAGCCGTCAACAACTCTATAGGGAAAAAAATTTTACTAAGCAAAGACCCAATTAGCACTGTTTAATCTACCTGTGACGAAGACAGTTCCAACCAAGCCTCTCCTCATATCAAACCCTTTGGTTCGAAACCGTGCCATTTCTTTATTTAGGGTCTAAATTAGTGCGAAACCGCATTATATTCAAGAACATACTATGCATACCAAGAAAGACCGTCTAGGCGTTATTGTATTCTTTATTTACCGGTCAAGAACGTCTCTATTTACCGGTCTCTATTTACCGGTCAAGTTTTTATGTAAATGATACCCGGTACACTCCTTCACCCGCGAAATAGGTATTTTTAACGTGAAAAGCTAAGATTAGACCTAGGCCTAAAGCTAAAGCCTAGGCTGGGTGGTCGGCTCGGCGGGTGGGAATGGGCTTCCTCCAATGTAAATGGGAGTACTGAACGCACATGTAACTTGTACAATGCTATTTCTCGATCCGATCCGATGTGTGGGGGGGGCTTACGGCCCTACGCTCAGACCTCTGCGGTCCATTGCGCAACCCCCGTATTCGTCATCTCGGACGTTTGCCCTCCTTTCACTGCCAAGCCACTCTAGCCATGCTGTTGGGCGCCAGGTACTAAGAGAGCACCTGGCGTGGTGACGTCATGGTGCCGACAGCTCCCAACGGCCGCCCGGCGAAGGGGCCAAACCGGTATTGGCCTTATTGCTGGTTTCTCAGACGGCACCTGACGTCGTTGATCTTTTTCTCCAATGTGGCATGCTGTAGGAGCGGCTTTGGTGCAATGGCAGATCCAGTTGGTTCCCATTTTACCTACTCGCTGTAACCAGCTTTCGGTGGCCTGGGTGGAGCGTTGTGCCGACGACCAACTCTTTGCAGCAAGAAACTTGCCACGCCGAGAGGATGAACCACTACAACCACTAGGGATGCAGCGGCCGCCGTGACTCAGAGGCAGCGAGCTACCCACTGAGCCACCGACGCGGCAATGCTATTTCTATATAAGACATAATTCCAAACGATTTTGCGCACAAAAACTTTGCTGGTTTCAAATCCTGTTGTAAATCTGATGTTTTTTCAACATTTGCAGGAGTCTCAGTTGTTAACAGTGCAGTAGTTTTTTGACTATTTTGTATTGTACATTTGTTCTTTAATTGAGTCTCCAACCCTTCATTTGATGAACCATGCTGTTGGTGTGGGTTGAGAGAATAAAGCTGAAGTTAATGTCAACTTTATCACGCATTAGCGCTGATACCGTAAATTTCCGCTTTATGCCGATTCGATATTACCCGGAATTTTTGCTGTTCCGACGTTTTTTACTGTTTGCTAAGACCTCTGGCGACCGGTAAATAAATCTAATGGGGCCGGGTAAATTTTGTTCGATTTCTGGTAAATTAATCTGTCCGGGTAAATATTGGGTAAATATTGATCTGGAGATACACAGCCCACACCAACCAGTACGTTGAGACCTACGCAAACACTAATCTGCACGAGCGGTGGTGCGAGCGTCCGAGCCTCACCATACCGTAACCATAGCGGCGCCGCAACGCTCCGAACTTGCGCCAAACTCAAACCGCTCCAGTACTGGCATAACGCTCCTACCATTCACTTTGTCCAGATCATGCACAACTTCGAATTCTTAAACCCCAAATTTTTTCGTTCCGAAATTTTTGTTCCCTGTACTTTTCGTGGTGCTTTACTTGCCCTCTCAAAATTTAGATCCCTTAAACTTTTACCCCCTCAATTTTTTCTCCTTTGAAATTTGCGTTCTGAAATTTTTGGGGTGCATTTTCTTTGCACCCAGGTTTATTGAGTAAAAACTTTAGTGTGACAAAAACCAGGCCGAAAAAATATATGGCCAAAAAATCACACAAAAATGATTTTAGGCGGCAAAAATTTTAGACCGGTTGAAATTCTAGAGGGGAAAAATACAGCATCTCCAAAATACAGAGAGCAAACAATTTCGGACCGGAAAAATTAGGAGGTAAGGCAGGGGCAAATAAAATCCTGAAAAATTCAGGGTACAAATTTTGGGGGTGCAGATTTTAGGCAGTGGCGTATCCAGGATTTCGGAAAGGGGGTGTAAAATTTTGAAAGTGCCTGGTTGGGCCGCTGCCCAACCAGGGTAAGAAAATTTAGCAAAAATTGCATTATAAAAAGCGTTTAAAACACATTCCAGGCTTAAAATTAACAGAAATTACAACTTATAGTAGTTTATAATGGCCTGGTTGGGCTTCTGCCCGACCAGGGTGAGAAAATTTTGAAAATTTGGCATTCAAAAACGCATTTAGAAGGCATTCTGAGCACAAAATAGACAGTTTTAGTACATAATTCATTAGTTTAGCTTATTTTTGATAGACTTTTTCTTCCTACCTCCATCGCAAAGGGGTGTACCCACCCTACACCCCCTGGATACGCCACTGATTTTAGGGGGCAATTCAAGCGACCCGAAAAACACAGGGCTCAAAAAGCACCCTGAAAAAGACAGAGCAGACTGCATGGGAGGCATATGGGTTTTCTGAAGGAAAATCGTCAGTTTTACTGATTGCCGCTCTAATGATACATCGGCTTATCGAATCGGAGTTGGCCAGAACATGTGTGAGTGAAAGCCCAGACCGCATCGAAGAAGTACCGCAGCTACAAAATTTTGAAATCGTCAGTTAACTAATTTTCACAACTAAATCGGCTGATTCTCGGGATAGTATTTCGGAATTACGAATGGGAGTTTGCCAAACGAGATGTGAATGTTGGCACAAAAGCACATTGAACAACTATCATACCTTGAAGTTTTCAAATCGTTACGATCTGAATGAAAATCTTACACAACTTAAGTTGCCCAAAATTCATTTTCTAGCTAGGACCACGTGATTTTTGAGAGAAAACCTATACTGTATATGAATAGACATTAAGCTGAATATCATAAAAAAATCCCAGTAAACTCCTAGAAAAACCCTAAAATTCAAAAACTCTGACCCTAAATTCCAATCTCAAAATTTTCCTCCAATCCGAAATCAAAAACTCCTAGATCTAGGAGGAAAACTCCTAACTAGCAACCCTTGCCTCCGCGCTCGGCTCGGGGAAAAGTTAGTAAGTATATAATAGCCACGGACATAGTATATCCCTAAAATATAGTACATTAAATAGAACCGACCAAAATAATACAGGATTAGAATATGATTGGAGCACCATAATAATAATAGAAATCAGGTCTGAAAAAATAGTTTTAATAGTTTAGGTGTCCGCAAAAAGAGTTTAAAGAAAAATTTCGCTCAAAACCGTCACTGAAAAATTCAGTCCGTTTGAGGACTTATCTGACGTTAGGGCGTTGAACGGTTCTGCTGAGTCATCAGTTTCCAGTTCCAGATTTGGTCTGACTGCTTGTGAAGTCAGCTTAGCCAGTTGCAGATTTGGTCTGAATGTTCGCTCAGAATGCTGATTTTGTTCTGTTTAAGTGCCCAAAAATGGCAGTAAACTTGAGGGTCTGGAAGGGGAATAAGCATGCCTGTTGAATTTAAAGCCATACCATACTTGTGCGGTCCTCAATTGAAAAAGAGGTTGCTATTTTATTTCAACAGATCGCGGCGCATCGATTGGTATGCGTTGATTGATTGATTGATTGTAGGGGGCGGGATAGGAATATGGTATGCGTTACAATCAATTTGGATGTGTACATCGTTGTTTGTGCCCTCAGAAAGTGCAACAAGAAAGAAGTGAAAATTGAGCCTAAAAATGCAGGCTATGTTTTGCGCATTATTTCTAAGGTAAGGGGAGAATTGATCAATTTCGGTTGATTTTCGGTTTTGCCGGTATCAGCGCAAATGTACTCGACGAGTTCTTTCTGATGGCATGCTGACCGACTGCCTAGCTGCTTTTGGTCAAGAGTTATAAGCATTTTTCTAATGCCCAAAATACCGAGTCTTGGTCGGTCGTAGAAAACATTCAACTTTTG
Organism: Sabatieria punctata; assembly: GCA_030248155.1. Taxonomy (NCBI): domain Eukaryota; kingdom Metazoa; phylum Nematoda; class Chromadorea; order Araeolaimida; family Comesomatidae; genus Sabatieria; species Sabatieria punctata. The sequence goes on from JASANB010005583.1 coordinate 31,621, forward strand.
CGCCAATTTTTGAGCCATATATTAGTGACGACACTGTTCGAAAGCCCATTGTTTTAGCTACACAACGCAACAAACCACATGTCGACAGCTCTAGAACTGCGCGAATGGCAACGATTTGAATTGGGATTGCTTGTGGGAATTGGCCCGCTGCATCAGATTTCGAGATTTGGTTCAGTTGCCGCCCCCTGGTTACAAGTATTAGAGACAGGCGCTCAACAGAACACAAAAGTATTTTTACATATTTGTTTATTTTCTGTGCTTTTACTGGTTACTAAAAAAATAGCTGCGCATTGCCAACACATGTCTGACGACGATTGCATTAGTGACTTACCTTCACCAAAGGTTTGAATGTTTGGTCAGGTATCAGTCTTTTGTATAACTAGACGCCATTGCGCGCTTCGCGCGCATAAGAAAGTTGATCGTGATACAGGCGTATGTAATGTGATACATGCTATAAAAAAGCTGATCGTGATACATGCGTACATGCTACGCAGGATATAAATCTTGTATCCGCACCCCCATGCGAAGCTAGGCAAAGTTTTTGCACCAACCCCCCACCCCGTCACCGAACTTCAAAATTTATGGACGGCCCTTTACTGAATTTTCCGTTTTCTTGCTGCACAATTTTTTGTTGTTTTTCAAGTTTCCAGCAGATTAGGCGATTAGGCGATTTCACGAAACAAAACTGTGTACCACATCACACCGCTTGTCCGTACCGCATCGATTTTTCGAGCAGGTGATTTATGTACTGGCCCATACAAACAAATATCTGAACACCGTAATCATATGCTTCACATGGCTGTAGTTACATGCCACAAAGTCAGCGCGAAATTTGAAACAAAATGTAGGCCCACAAACAAATAACTGAACACCGTAATCATACGCTTCACATGGCTGTAGTTACATGCCACAAAGTCAGCGCGAAATTTAAAAGTGGCCAAAACGAAATCATTAATACCGTAAACGGAATTCCAATTCTAAAATAGCACAGCGGCCGTCATGCGGTACGTCTACCGAATCGTTTAGTTCACACCCAAACGACGTCAAAGAGGACACCAACTGCCATGCACGTCATTCGCATAGCATGGCGAATATTGCACCACAATCATCATGGATCGGGTGCTAGCGGCGGTATTGAATAGCTCAAGTTTTTGGGTATTTTTTTTTAATCAACAAGTATCAAGTAGGTAACTGTATTACATTGGCATTGGCAGTATACTAATCTGTGCAATCCTATACACTGGATAAACAACTAATGCTTAGCTAATTTACCAGTCACATCTGCACTATCATCACTGAGAAAGGCACTGAGCACACGTTTTACACCTTTTTTTGCTTCTCTAGCTTCTTTAGATTCTGCTGGATATTCACTCATGAGTCTTCTTCGCAGATGTGTCAGTAGGTCACCGAACACATTGAGTCCAGTCCATTCATCATGGTTGTTGTTTTTAGGGTCTCCTAGTCTGTCGCCACTTCCCCACAACTTGTCTGCACATGCTTCCACCAGTCTGGTGCCACATGTCAAGAAAAGTTGATGGCGTAGTTCTGAGTTTTGCCTGAACTTTGCCTCATTGGCTACCTCCAGCTGCTGTTCAGCGAACTTGTACCACTCCTGCGTGGTGTCTGGCCAGTGAATCTGTTCACCTAGCCTCTTTACTGAGGCTGCATCATTGTTTTCTTTCATCTGCTGCTCTGTCTTCTTTTTGCCACAATGCCTGGCCTTTTTGACGAAGAGGTACTGCTCTGTGGAAGTGAAAGTCTCTCCATCCACAACAAACTTGCAGGGGTAGTGATTTGAGAAAACAAAGCTTTTGGTAAAGAAGGCAGTGACGCCATTGCGCGCTTCGCGCGCATAAGAAAGTTGATTGTGATACAGGCGTATGTAATGTGATACATCCACTTATAAATGTTTTTGGGTTCCTACGTAGTCCAGCTACATTAAGAGTGGCCACAGTAAGCACTTCCATTAGTGTTTTGACAGTTTAGACACAGAACTACTACTATCTTCTTCTGTAAGCCCTCGCTTCATGCCTCCTTTCTTAGCATCTCTAGCAGCTTTCGCCTCAGCTGGATAGTCAGTCATCAGTCTCCTCCATAGGTGAGTGAGCAGGTCACCGAAAACGTTGAGACCAGTCCACTGTTCTGGAATGTTGTTCTTGGGGTCTCCAAGTCTAAAGCCGCTACCCCAGAGCTGGTCTGAGCAAGCTTCTACAAGCCTGGTACCACAGGTCGTGAACAGCTGATGGCGCAGTTCTGGATTCTGCCGATACTTTGTTTCATTGGCCTCCTCTAGCTGCTTTTCAGCAAACTCGTACCAGTGCTGAGTGTTGTGTGGCCAACGAATCTGCTCCCCTGGTCTCTTTACAGCAGCTGCATCTTCTGTTTCTTTCATCTGTCTAACCACTTTCTGGGTGCCACACTTTCTAGCCTTTTGCACAAAGAGGTACTGTTCAGTGGAGCTGTAAGTCTCTCCATCAACAGTAAACTTGCAAGGATGGTGGTTTGAGAAGACGAATTTCTTAGTGAAGAAGATGGTCACATTGGCACCATACTCTGTGTGCAAACGGTCCTTAAGCTGTTGCTTTTCTGGAGGCAGCGTCACTGCTGGACTCCTAGCTACTTTGCTGTAGCTTCCTTTCGGTAGCCTTTGAGTTTCTGTGTGCTCTGTGGCCTCTTGTTCAGGGACTTCATCGATCACAACTGTGACCACATCGTCAGTGGTCTCTGCCTCTGGAGGTGGGCAGTGTTGGCTATCGTGCCCCTTCTGCAAGCACTTCTTGCACCACCATTGCATGCCCCAGTACCAGATGTTTGTTTATCTTTCTCCTTTTGACCATTGTTGACTGATACCAGGCGAACCCTGGTATTTCTAGTTCTCTGGGGGCCTCTGCTTGCACTGATCTGCCTGTGGTGCAAATCGTTGTGTTGGGATAAGTCAGCCAGCGAAACTCTCCAGCAGGCTTGACTCCCTTCTCCTTTAGCCAGTCAGCTATGTTGACCTCAGTCTCATACACTGGGATGCCATACAGGCAGAGCACCAGTGTTTTCGTTGAGCAAAGTTCAAAGGGCAGTTCAGGTTGAAAGAGTTGTTCATTGATGCACAATTGTTTCTCTAGTACAGTGTCTCTAGCTGCCTTGCTGGCATAGCTCAGTTTCAGTGCATTACGCACTCTGTAAAGAAACTGAGGGTGCAGGTCAGGAGTGTTTTCTAGTCCAATAGACTGTGCAACAGCGGCGATGGACAGACCATCGATGCTGCTTCTAGCTGTATTGATGTACAGTGTTCTCTCCTTTATGCTTGAGATCGCATTCTCAGAGGCATCTTGTTCATCTTGTACGTGTCCTTGTTCTTGCAGTTGCTCTGCAGTGCTCTCGAGCGCCATCGAATCAGCTCCAGTCACAGAAGCCTCAAAAAAGGCGTGTAGGAGCAAAACGAACTCTGCAGCTCAGTGTTGCACTGTTGCCTGAGGTGTTGATGGGGATCTTTGGCGCGAGCAACCTCTCATACTCCAGGCGATCCACTGTGCCTGCCAAGTATACCCCACAGGGGACCCTGGCCCCAAAAGTATAATGCTGTGGTAGCGTGTGGGTAACAGTGCTTCACCTCTTGGGTAAAAACCATTGAATTGTACGCTGCCCTGCCTCAACACTGAATATGATACATTGATACACCTGCCGAACTGGTTATCCACGTCGCCAACTGCCACGCGCGTGTAATCTTGTACGTGTCCTTGTTCTTGCAGTTGCTCTGCACTGCAGTGCTCTCGAGCGCCATCGAATCAGCTCCAGTCACAGAAGCCTCAAAAAAGGCGTGTAGGAGCGAAACGAACTCTGCAGCTCAGTGTTGCCTGAGGTGTTGATAGGGATCTGCAGTGCTCTCGAGCGCCATCGAATCAGCTCCAGTCACAGAAGCCTCAAAAAAGGCGTGTAGGAGCGAAACGAACTCTGCAGCTCAGTGTTGCCTGAGGTGTTGATGGGGATCTGCAGTGTTCTCGAGCGCCATCGAATCAGCTCCAGTCACAGAAGCCTCAAAAAAGGCGTGTAGGAGCGAAACGAACTCTGCAGCTCAGTGTTGCCTGAGGTGTTGATAGGGATCTGCAGTGCTCTCGAGCGCCATCGAATCAGCTCCAGTCACAGAAGCCTAAAAAAAGGCGTGTAGGAGCGAAACGAACTCTGCAGCTCAGTGTTGCCTGAGGTGTTGATAGGGATCTGCAGTGCTCTCGAGCGCCATCGAATCAGCTCCAGTCACAGAAGCCTCAAAAAAGGCGTGTAGGAGCGAAACGAACTCTGCAGCTCAGTGTTGCCTGAGGTGTTGATGGGGATCTGCAGTGTTCTCGAGCGCCATCGAATCAGCTCCAGTCACAGAAGCCTCAAAAAAAGGCGTGTAGGAGCGAAACGAACTCTGCAGCTCAGTGTTGCCTGAGGTGTTGATAGGGATCTGCAGTGCTCTCGAGCGCCATCGAATCAGCTCCAGTCACAGAAGCCTCAAAAAAGGCGTGTAGGAGCGAAACGAACTCTGCAGCTCAGTGTTGCCTGAGGTGTTGATGGGGATCTTCGGCGCGAGCAACCTCACATACTCCAGGCGATCCACTGTGCCTGCCAAGTATACCCCACAGGGGACCCTGGCCCAAAAAGTATAATGCTGTGGTAGCGTGTGGGTAACAGTGCTTCACCTCTTGGGTAAAAACCATTGAATTGTACGCTGCCCTGCCTCAACACTGAATATGATACATTGATACACCTGCCGAACGGGTTATCCACGTCGCCAACTGCCATGCGCGCCGCACAGCGGTGCTTCGCAGAAACTGCCCAAAGTTGATTTGAAAGAAATAATCAATTTAATAATTAGATATTAACGGAATTCCGATTCTAAATAGCAGTCCCAAAATTGTGTCACCCTCTCATTGCGAAAAGATCGAGAAAATCGCCGAAAATACCAGAAAAAATCGCTCTTAAAGCTTAAAAACGAACGTTCCGTACAAACAAACAAACAAACAGACAGACAGACAGACAGACACCACGCGTTGCCATTTATAAGTGGATGAAATCAACGTTTAGGTCGATTCATCTCAACCAGGCGTGATAGCGCAAAATTCGTCCTTGCCCAGTGCCTTCACCAGCCTCCCACTTGAAACGGTTATGTGCATATTTGGCTGGCTTGACTGCCGAACCAAGTTGATCATATTGCCATTGGTCTGTAGAGCATTCAACGACATTGTTAGACGTTCGCCTTGCTGGAATCACCAAACATCAGTGTCATTCAACTTAGACTACACGAAATGGTCAAGTAAGTATAACAGCACGATTTAGTTAGCCCCAGAGACTTACGCTGAGAGTCGGACTGGCGACTGACCGGACCGATCCATCGATCAACCGATTGACCGACCAACAACAGACTGACCAACCGACTGACCGATCAAGTAGCCAACTGACCGAGACCTGAGACCAATGGAGTGACCGACCGAACCAACTAAAGTAGATCAACCAACCAACTGACAAACCAAACCAACCGAAACTGACCACCGGCCGACTACTACCGACTGACTGACTGAATGGAGTGACCTGATCGACCGATTAACCACCTGACCAACCGTCCATCGAACTGACCATAACCGCCGACCGACTGACCGAGCGACCAACTGACCGACCATGACTAAAGGATGGAGCTTTTGTTATCTTTGATCTTCTCTTTTCTATGATCTTTTCTTAGTGTATAATATCCTGTGCGTTGCACAGTGCAGTGTCAAATCATCACTGTTGCAGGATTGAATGTCTGCATCCTGTCTCGACTCTCGCCAACTACTCTCAAGCAGTTCAGTGTGTACCTAGTCCACCCTCGTTCTATTCTATCTGAGCCAGACTTCATCCACTCCATGTCGCTTCTGGTTTCAGCGGTACAGCGATTCAACAGTCTCAGGAGAATTAGCATAGAGTCGACGTATCACTGGAGAACTGTAGAACAGTACAATCGAGCACTTGAACAGTGGGGTCGACTCCTTAGCACTCTGATAAACGGCAGTAGACGTACATTGATGGAAATGAGAATAGAATTCGAGATTATGGACTTTGTGCCGGTCGACGTTTCTCTATTTGGCAAGCCAGTTTCACAAGCTCTTTCTCAGTGCTCCAATGCCCTGAGCGTTGATGCGCAGGCAGACTGTCGAATGATCACTAGTTTTCTGGATGGATGTCCTGCCGGCCAGTTAAAACTAAGATACCTAAGCCTGCCCTCACCTCTCACCCCCGACCAAGCCATCTGCAACCTGATTGGCCGCTTGCGATCGTCAATATTGCAGTCGCTTCAAATTAATCGTTTTTGGATACTGAACGGCAACAACAGGCTGAACATGAGTTTCTGCAGAATACCTCAGACTTTTGACCAACTGCAACATCTGGAAATGGATATTGGAGTGCTCGACTTGACCAATCAGTGGGCGCGCAATCTAATGCTGCTTCCCAAACTGACCTCTCTTGTTCTGGCTGGAAATGACTTCATTGTGGACGAAAATAAGGTAAGAGTGTAACTATGTTTCTCTTGGTGTACGGTAGGTCTCCGAAGCCAGTGATGGCAAATAGATAAATAGGTACCACTGTCCGATGGGAAGCTAAAGGGAGTCTGTGCGCAAGGCCGGTCCCCGGGCCACAGAATACTTCGGCACTCCTCTCGCAAAACCGCACTAGTGCAAGTACAAATGTAGGTATGCGAGTTGTTCAGCTTAGCTTTAGCTTAGGGTAGGTCTCTGCTCCGAAGGAGGTTGGCTGTCTTTTCTTGTATGCTTTGGCTGGGGCACAGTACGATCTTTGACAGGTGATGGATACTGTGCTGTCTTATCTGGATGCTTTTCAAAGTCGACCCTCACCTATCAATGCCACATACCGGTTAGAGGACGGATACGGCACTGAAGTGTCGCCAGACGAACTCTTTTTCCACTGTGAGAACCCTTCTAGACTTATGCGGCTAGTTTACGACCATCAACGCAGCGATCCAACGGCCTGGCGCAGTGTCAGCATAGAGCATTGTATAACTGACCAAGACCTGTTCAACTATGCGCTCTGGTACCTGAAGCTGATTGACCTAGTTATTAACCGACCAATCGATCTTGATCAGTGCGATGTGACCTACTGGATTTTCAGAAAGAACAATGCATCAATTAGCGTCGTTTCATGGCTTGCTGCTCCCGATTATCGCCCTTCTCGATATGCACTCCCTGAATTAAACAACGAACAGTACTATTTTATGTGATTCTGATCAAATAAATACTGAGCGTGTGTACAAAATTCTATTGGCGTCATTAGCAGCAGTACATCATTTGTTGGTCGATTTTAGCCTAAAAGACGCAGTGAGTGGCGTGAGCACAGACACATTTTCCGACTGCATTCCATCTAAGTCTTTTCTTATTCCTTATCCCATAGTGTGAACGCGTCTGGTTTAAGACCTTATTCCTTATCCTATATTTATTGGGACTCAAGCAACTATTAGAGTATAGACCCAGTTGGTACCAGCCAAAACTGCCGACAGCTCGTTGTTGCACCGAGTTTGTCTCTGTTCGATGAACAGCTGGAAAACCTAAGGTAAAAAAGTGGGTGAGGTAAAAAATCTGGTTGTGATTCTGGATGAAAACCCTCATTTTCCGCCCTACCTGCGAAACGTGTGAAAATCATGCAAAAAGAGATGCAAACAAGACATGTTTGCGATCAATCCAGTCAAAATCTGCATCCCTCGGAAAGTCTTGATTAGAGTGATTGAGAGTACGGTCTTGCCAAAGATGTACTACGCATCGGCAGTCATACAAGCAGCGCCACTATTATTGACCAAACGCTGCTGCGAGTCCTCAATTTTGCTACCAAAACACTGTTCTGCTTGGGAAAGTTTGATCCAGTGGCGTACTCAGGGGTGTACTCCCCCTTTGCGGTGGAGGTTGGGAGGAAAAATCAGACAAAAATAAGAGAAATGAATTATGCACTAAAACTGACTATTTTATGCTCAGAATACCTTTTAAATGCGTTTTCGAAGGTTAAATTTTCAAGAATTTCTCGCCGTGGTCGGGCAGAAGCCCAACCAGGTCTACTAAAACTTGTAATTTCTGTCAATTTTGAGCTCAGAACGCTTTTTAAACACGTTTTTGAGCGTTCGGTATAATGAATTGGAATTGACCAGAACAGCTGAACCTGAAAGCCGAAAACGTATCAAAGAAATATTGCAGCTGAAAGAGTTGAAGTGGTGTTGCCACGATTTGGAAGGCAGCGAATGACAGAGGTCGCCAGAACACTTGATGCGTTAAAGTGTGGGGGTGAGGAGCCGTGTATTGACAAGACACGATCGGAATTAGACCACGCCCATACTGCGAAAACGCCCCGTCGCCCCTTTTAATAGTAGTAGTAGTTGCCCGCGCATTGCCCATCCCTAATCCAAATGGCTTTGTCTCGTCTCATGAAATAAAGCGCTCAATCTGGAAATCACTTAAATTGCACGCCAATCATGCCTATAAACTGGAGAACATTAATTAGGGTACCAATTTCAACACACTACGACGAACTTTCATTTTTGATGTCTGAATACCAAGGTCGATCGTGCCAAACACTGCCCCTTCTATAATAAGTCCTCAAAATTGAAGTTTATGAATTTTATTGACGCAGCTAAGTATTTAGTTGTTTGATTTCAGTCAGTTCAGATTGACAGATCTACGTAGTAGAAATTGGCGTCGTCGTAGATTCGCTGAGTGTAGGGCTCTCTGACACGTAGTAACTGCAAGCACAGATGTTTTCCTTTCTATTCGACAATGACGCACCAACATACCTGCTGCGGACAAGTTGGGAATTGTCAAGACGTGCTGTGTTGAGAGAAGAGAAAGTAGACAAGTTGAGCGCACTGTAGTTAGAGTTGGTGTTTTGGGTGATAGTCGACTCCGTATCCTCTGACCAGACCGAGATTCCTGTGACGTCTTCGAAATCCGACAGCGCCTGCAACATGACTGTCCACCAACAAGATCTCAGTTTGTTCAACATATTCCTTTACTGACCTCACTAAGTTTTGTCAGTGGCGCTCGCACCCAGATTTTGGTTCGTTTGGCAGACGAAAGTGTGGGCAGAATACCAGTGCCAGTGGAGGGGAGCTTTGATGATTTTCGGGCCGGTCGTTTAAAGAGCAAACGCTCGATAGCAAGAGGCGGACATTCGATCAACAGACAGAGCACCATGGCCAGGCAATACGAACAGAACACCAAGCCCACAACTCTGATGCACATGTGAACGTGACTGAAACAACATAACCCATTCACTGCATGCTTCTACACCGACTCGCGAATGCAGCAGTACATTACGTACTGTACGCAGCATCACCAAGGCTAAAGTGAAACACAAAATTGAAAGAACTGCGTCCGAGAAGGACAAAATACAGGCTTATAATGTACATTTGCTTATAATGTATGAGGATATACCCTTGAAAGTAGAGCGGCTGTCGCAGAGAGTAGAAGTAGAAGACAAGGAACAACTCATGACAGAGGTAGGCACCATAGCTGAGACGAGCCAACGGTCTCCACCAATGCCAGCTGATCAGACTTGCAAATAGACCTCCGTTCTCAGTCTGACACAGCACTATCTTCACTCCCCAAGCAAATGCCCAGGCTGTACGAGCGAATCCCGAATACAGGAAGGTGTAGAGGTAGGAGTGAAGACCCCAGTAGAAAGGATAGGCGCCTAACAGACACCACAGCGACACCAGCCAAGCCACACACCACAGGAACACTGCTCTTTTTCTGTCCAGCAAGTAGTAGCACCTCTTCTCAGCTAGAACCCAACCGAATAACATCCCCACCAGGAATGGGCCGATACGGGTGTGAGGCATCACATAGACAGACTGAAAATCACTGCTGTCGGTACTTCTGTAAGCACTATTTTCTGCTGGCAGATACGTACAGTACATGCTGCTGTTGAAACTGTATGTATGAAGACGGGTGATGGTGTGAAGCTACAAAGGTTACCTGAAACATTGCCCTGATGGCGGTGGAGTTAAATAGCTCTTGCGGCATCAGCAGCATCATGTTGGGCGGAAATTGATTATCGGTAATGATAAGAGCACGGACGATGGCTGAAGCGAGGCAGAGACAGAGCGCCACAGCAAAGCCCCAGGAAGGTTTGCAGGAGAGCAGACAGAGCAGCAGAGGAGACAAGAGATAAAACTGGACATCGAGAGCCAAGTACCACATCCAGGGCAGACACCGACTGGCAAAGTAGTTGTTGAGGAATAAGAGATGTCGCCACCAGTCACTCGGCTCGCACACAGTGCCGAACAGCTCGGCCGGGTTCCAGAGCGGCCCGTCGGATAGGAACGGGAAAAAAGTGAAGACGAAGGCAAAGACCAGTGCGCAGACGGGCAGCAGTCTGACCAATCGGTGCACGTAGAACAACAGCCATCTGGCCGGCGCACAGAGGGGACCGCGCCATCGACGATACCACGTGAACGCCGTCAGCAGCCCGCTGAGCATGAAGAAGCTGTCGACGGCCAGAGACGTGCTCAGCAGCAACTGGGAGAAGAGGCCGGAACGCAACTGCTGCAGCGCCGACACCAGGTTCGACACCACCGGTAGCGCCAACAAGTAAGTGTGACCAGTGATTATCCATATCTGTACAAACACGTGTACCCTAACAGAAACTCAGTACAGTCAAACCTCGTAAACGGAACATCCGATCAGTTATGTTCTGTTTAACGAGTTGTTCCATTTATCGAGGTTCACCTAAAAAAGGGCCAACTTGAATTCAGGTAACACACGCAGCCAAGATTAGGAGGAAGTTTGGAATAGTCTGCACAAGAGTCATAAGGAATAGGATTTACATAAAAGATGCAACAAGACACCTCCAAAACTTCGAGTTTTGCTTTCAGAAAATTGTAAGTAATTGTAAAACTTCATTAAAATTCAGATGCATGATGCATGTCCATTTATGAGGGAAATTTCGTTAGAAAACGCTTTGCTGGACCCAGAAAACCTGGTCATCGTTCCATTTAACCATTTGTTCCATTCGTGAGGTTTAGCCCCCCGATACAAAAGTGTAGGGAAATGGCTAGTCCGAGCATTTCTGTTCCATTTATCGAAGGTTCCATTTACCAGGTTCTACTTTACCATCATGAACACTCTGATTCCGTAAATACAAGCAATGTGGCTTTGACTGTCTTTTGGTTTCTGTCGAAATATCCATTTTAGGTTGAGTCTGAGTGAAAAGGCCAGCAAGAGAGACCGCCAGCAGCGCGGTTGACACAAGGTAGCTCTGACTGCTGTCACACTTTTGTAGGTCAACTGCGACAAGACACAGAACGCACTCGATGCCACTGAACGCGCACCGCCTGCCACCACACGTCTGCACCGACTCTGCAAACTCAGATTCAAACCAGTCATCCAGTTGTTAGCGACTCGCCTTGCGTTTGCACCGGCAACAGTCGATTAGCGTACCAGTCACAATCAACATCAGCAACAATGACAGGACACAAATGACAGCCGCTTTACCGAAAGCGCGCGCATCCCAAAAATGACTTTCGTTGGTGCAATGCACATTCAGTTCTATCATTGAAGAAAATCGCTCGAATATTTCTGTTCTGAAATATTACAAAGGTTTTATTTGACTAACACTGAATCGATCACGCAAAGGTTTTTAACGTACGTCACTGACTGACTTTCCTCTCTTTTTAATATTTACACAATTTTTACCGAAAACTTAAACAGGCTGTTTTCGCTTGCGCAGATTCTACATGTACAGTAGCTACTATGTATCTTATCGGTTTTAGGTGAGTGAGGGACGACAGATAAATAACAACAGAATAGAGACTTCGATCTAGACGTATGTACCTGTTAAACGCACGTTTCATTGTAGTCAGTATTTTGCGTATTGTTGCAGAGTGGCACTGACGAGGTAGACAGAAACCCAAATGAACAGGAGGCAGAGATTGCTGCGAGAGCGATGATTCTATTGAGTTAGCTCCAATCAGACAGTAACGCGTTTTATTGGTGGAAGTGCACTGATCAAACTGTCCCAGCCACATCAACCGACCGCTCGATAAAACGCCGGAATGGGGCCGAGGCCCTGCGTCGAACATTCTCACCGCCCACATCGACTCGTTGATCTACAACAGCCGCACCGACAGACACAGACAACTGCTCGGGCTACAGCTAATTAATTATCAGCAAAATTACAGAACCATTCTATCAACAGCAAAACGGTGAAGTTCGTTGAAATTAAGTGGTTCTTTCTCACAGCTAGCGTACAAACCAATGGTACTGATTCACTCACATCTTTTGAACAAGCAATACACGGTCATTTAGGCTGTTTATGACTTATCATTCAGACTTGTTGTAAGACCTGTCAAAGCGAAAGAGCGGAAGAAACCAAACCCATCTCCCGCCTTCTTGGCGGAAATCCCTAACTTGTTTCATACTCATTTCTCAGCGCGATTCTTGCGGGAAGCAACTCCACTATCATAAAAATGGAACCCGTTTTATCGTTTGCCTAATGTTTGGCAAAAGTAGCAATCATGTACGCACGAAACGTGTCTGACTCCATAAGTATAAAACGCGTAATGGACCGTGGAGAGTACCTGTTTCTGCGTTTGGATAGTGCAGTGCTTCTTTCTTAGGTAGCAGTCGACCATTCTTGTGACAGTGTGCGAGGCGATCAGAGAAGCCTGTTTCAGTTGCTCAATGCACAACGAGTCCATGGAATCCAGTGGTAAGTAGTTGACGGAATGATCTGCGAAAAGCAGCGATGTCAGTTTGTTGACCAGTACTAGCCATTCTTCGACTGCTAAATCTGCAACTCCTGCACGCTACGCTAGCACGCGGCACTTACAGAGAACTTACTTTGACCAAAAATTAACTGAAGATCTTTATCCACTGGCACTGCGACAAGCCAATCACAGAGCAACACAATAAATAGAACTAATGAGAACATTGTCTAGAACAAAACTACAACTACAGTTTTGTTAGAAGATGCAAATCTTTATGTTGCGCACAAAATGATCCAATTCTGCTTGCCTGTGCGGACGATCAATGAGAAGTGACTGTGCAGATTGTGTACTGCAAATTTATGCATAAATCGTATGATTATACTTGCTTAGGTTAATAATTTTATTAATCAAGGCGCGCAGCGACCATAAAAATTGCAAAATGACTCTCGTAGTTTAACGAAAAAAGAAAAGAAGCGTGTTCATTTTGAACCTTGTGTTACATATACAAGTATATCCAGTCTCTACAATATACATTCATTGTTTGTGCGGTACTGTGTGTTTTGTGCCGGTTTGTTTCTGAGCAGACAGCCATGTTTATTCTGCGCAGTCCGTGGTGGTTGGTGTGGATAGCACTGGTAAGAAGTCTATCAGCAGAGTGACCATGTGTCTGTGTGTGTGTTCAGACAACAGGCAAGAACGCAGTGAACGAATCGAGCTGCACAAGTGACAAGGACATGGTGGGCACCACTCCGTTCCTGCTGATTCTGGTGGTTCCGGTGGTCTTCAGTGTCTTTATGCTGATACTCTCAATCACTCTGCTCGTTCTCACCATCGTTCAACAGCGCAAACAACTCAATGCTCTTCGCGCCGTCTGTTTTAAGGTGAGAACTCTGTTGTTTGCCAACTAACTGCTCTCTGACTTCTTACAGGTAATGGACAAAGTGTTGTTGGCTATTTTCCCAGGTAAACTGCCAGAAACTCTAGCCAAAGAATGCAGCGGGCCTAATCCGGTAGGTGGTGGGTGGTTCACTCTCAGCGATCATCTAATCACTTGCAGTTTTAGGGAAAAGGCAAAGGAAAGAGACAGGCCGGCAAAAAGCCGAAGTTGCAAGCGAAGCCGAGCGCTTATCCAGCTCCACGTCCTGACCAGTACAAGGACTTGCAAAACATTGGGCAGAAGTCCCCTGAAACACGATACTGATTTACTTCTTTGGTACTCACTAGCCGTTGCATCAAAATATACCTAACGTCACCATCATACATTGTCTGTCTGCTTTCTGTTTTTAATCCAGTGTCAAAAACTAGAGGAACTTATATACTGTTTGTGCCATGCGCGCTCCAGAACGATTACATGTATCATTGCTTGTGTATGGGGTAGCCAACAGGCATACCATATATTAAGACAGATCTAACCAGTGTCAGGCAGACATGGGAAAAGGGTTGGCCCCCCTCAGGCTCTGACCTACCCCCCTCAGCCGACCGCTATCCCCCTCAGGAATTTTTTGGAAGAATTTTGTATAAAAAACTATGATAAAAATATGCCTGGATTAGGTGTAAATGAGCTCAGAATAGCTTATTTTAGCTTATTATAATAAAAAATAAGCCAAAAACATTGATTTTAGCAAAAAAAATCGGATTTTTGGCTTATCACCCCCTCAGCCCACCGCAGGAATTGAAAATTCTACCCCCCCCTCAGCCGAAATGCTAGCCATATCTGGTGTCAGGTATAACATGCGAAATGTGTTACGAGAAACAAATCCGCGCACCGTCCTGCACAAACATCCAAGAGTTGCTCTGGCCTTTGCGCGTTTAAGCGTCATAAGAGCGCCGCGTGTAAGCGCCATCAAAATCGTTGTTTTCTATCAAAACTACATGTACATGTAAATTTTCAACAAACTCATTCGATTCCTTGATTCCTCATGGTCCGCAAAATGGCCCACTTTCTCATGCAGTGACAATTAACCCATTGTAACCTACGGCCAAAAAAATGTATCCAAATTTGGATACATTTGGCCATTTTGCGATACTTAAAGTATCGTATCTGCGATACATTTCAGAAGTATCGCCGATGCTTTTGAAGATCCGATACTTTTTACATAGGGCCAAAACGCGGCCAAAATATGTGCGATACTTTCCAAAAAGTATCGCAATTTGGCCAGAATAAAGTCGACAAAATTCCTGTGTATGTATCGCGTTGGTCTATACGATACTTTCGGCTCAAATCAAAAACAAGTTGTACTACTCCTGTAGGAGTAGGTAGGTTACAAAGGGTTAAGTGGCATGTATTTTCTAAATTTCACAATTGGTCAACATTTGCGGAAGTGGCAGCAAAAAGAAAATGTTTTGTGGGACACCCTGTAGTACGCAGAATTTCTGCTTGCAGTTTTGTACTGCATACAGCACATTGTACGTGCATACTTTAAAATTTTGTTGAGTGAACGTAGGGCCAAGTTCAGCCTAAAGGATTGCATAAGTGTATCCGTTATGTAATTCAAATAAAGTCTTAGTCTATGCCTGTTCCGCTGGGGTAGTCACCCATGCCATGCAGTCTAGTAAATAGTTGCAGGACGCGTTTAGAGCCTTTTGACTGTTAATTTGCCATTCAAGTGATTTTCGTTCCATTCCAGTGATTATCATCTCCACCCCCCGGACCTCCACTAGATTTAGAACCCCAGAACGGTAATAAAACAGCGGTTCTAGCGCTCCCACCCCGCCCGTTAACCGCCCGCTTATATACAAACGTTGATAGGTAATATTACTGTGGGAAACATATATGTTTTATGTACATATATGTTTTAAAACATAAATATGTTTGTTTTTGAGAAAACATATATGTTTATGTTTCTCAATATGTTTGCATGTCAAATATGTTTTGTATTTATATGTTTTGAGGCCAATATGTTTCTGGAAACATATACATATTTTTGCTATAGGAATTCATGATTTCAAGACTTCTGGTTGCTGTTTGACAGTAAACTTTTCCAAAATCTGACTTTCACTTAAACTTATTGAATCTGAGTATGCTATCTAAATTGTTGCAACCCGTTTTAAACAGGAAATTCAGAATCTCAAGTTTGAATTATCGAAAATTAAGACTAAATATAAGCGAATAAGCGACTTTTACACAAATATGTTTTATGTTTAAAAATATGTGCATATTCAATTTTCAGAAACATATAACTATATGTGTTATTTATATGTTTGATTGGCGAAAAACATATATGTATAGTTATATTAATATGTTTTAAAAATTTCGATATTTTCCCACTGTAGGTAATATACTAGCCGGTTTTTCTTGGTCACAACACTTTGTCTTCCCACTATGATAATCCTGCAAAAAAGTTTTCCGATTTAGCATAAAATTCATGTTTGGATACAACTAGAGTCGGCGGACGTAATTTGAGTCGGAAAACTGACTTTTTGGCTTCTTACTCTTTACTACGTTCACGTTTAAAAATTGCCGCATATACGGTACTCCTTCGATCGACGCCTAAGGTCTACCATAGAATGTATACGGTACCATATGGCCATACATGTAACAGGTCATCCGCCGAAGGGGGAGGGGGTTGGGGGGTCTGGAGCCGGCCGGGGGGTGGGTCTGAGCCCAAATATTTGGAGGGGTTTGGCACTAAAAACGCTCAAAAAACTAAAAAATCGCAATTTTTTTGCTGTAATTTTGGCAGAAATACAGCTAAAAAGTGCTGATTTTACGGGCAATTTTGGAAAATTTGTGCCTGAAATCGCAAAAATTTGCTCAAAAAATTACTTGCCAGAAAAACCGGAGGGGCGTCGGAAAAATCGTCAGCCACCCCTCAGCCAAAATGCTAGCCCATGTCTGCTTCTGCCCTCCTGCTTCAAGTCTGCGGAGTGAGCAGCTCTTCACTGTTGCTGCAGGCAACGTTTAAAAACCTAAGCGTTGCTGTCTAAAAGCTGAGAATGCCGAGAAATTGATGTTTCTGAGAACTATCATGCCACTGTTGGGTTTTGACTAGACCATCGATTTTTAGTTGTGCAGGAGAAACTGTTTTGCTGTTCCAGAGAAATAAACTTGGTGTCAGTTTTGTTTTTTCCTACTTTTCCGCACACAAAAATATCGAAAATATCGATGCGAAACATCGCGATATCGATTTCGATATCGATATTGGAAAAAGGGTCGATATATCGACTTTTCGATATCGATATCAATATATCGTCGGAACCCTAGTTTTTAGGCACCATCTCAAGACCATTGCGCATAATCTCATCCTCATCATAAGAGACAGCGTCGTGTTCAATCACAGGCACTTCCGGCTCAAGCAGAGCGGCCGGTTTTGGCGCAGACAAGGCGGCCAGAATTTGCTGTTGTTCGTTACGAATGACTGAGATGGTGTAAGGAATGAGAAAAGCACCGCTTCTTTCCTTAAACAGCAGATAGGGGAAGCGCCACACATTGCCAAGTCCGATTGCCATACTACATACTACAGAAACCAATAGAAATAATATTAAAAATAGAAACTTTCTTATTGTTGTTAATTCTGTAAACGTGTGCCGAATGACTTGAAATTTGGAGAATATCTGCTCGACATTATCTGTGAATATTTCATGCACTTAGACTAACACAATTTTTGAGAATATGAAAAATCCTGAGCATCTGTTTTTGAATGAACAGATCATAAAAGCAGATCTTCACGATGATCCGTTTTTTCACGAGGGTATGAGTACGTACAGTACCTCAGTCTCAGTGCATAAAATAAGTACCCGACCGTTTTTACCAGAAAGTCTCCGAATTCCAGGTCATTTGGCACACGTTTCCAGAATTAACAACAAAAAGAAAGTTTGCATTTTTAACATCATTTCTGTCGATTTTAAGAGTCAGTCTCTGGGCCAATCGAGTTTCAGTATTCAGACCCAAAAATGAAACTTTGGCGTGGAGGGCTCAAAGTTGGAGGACTAATACGTATGGATAGGTTATATAACCAGCGCAAAGGATATCCCGATTCGACGCTCCACGCTCGAGATACGGCCTTCTGAAAATCGGTCCGCTTAACTATGGGACCAAAATTTCAAAATCGAATTTCTAGCGCACTAATCAGTATTGGGACTTAAAAATTGTGAGTTTAGAGTAACTTTTAGAGTACTTTCAGAATCAACGGTCGAATTCCATTTTCATTGAAAAAAATTTTTTTCGACCCCCTTTGGAGCCCCCTAGCTCGTCTGGAACCCCCCCTACACCGTTTTTTTATTTCAGAATATTGTAGCGCTATCAATTCCCTACAGTTTGGTATAAGCCACATTTTCTGACCCGTGGAAGAAAGTGGTGAAATATGGCTTCAAATTTGAAAAATCCTCAAATTTTTAGTTTTGGTTTTGGTTTTAGTAACTAAAAATTTGAGGATTTTTCAAATTTGAAGCCATATTTCACCACTTTCTTCCACGGGTCAGCCAATGTGGCTTATACCAAACTGTAGGGAATTGATAGCGCTACAATATTCTGAAATAAAAAAAACGGTGTAGGGGGTTCCAGACGAGCTAGGGGGCTCCAAAGGGGGTCGAAAAATTTTTTTTTCATTGAAAATCGAATTCGACCGTTGATTCTGAAAGTACTCTAAAAGTTACCCTAAACCCCCAATTTTTAAGTCCCAACACTGATTAGTGCGCTAGAAACTCCAGCAGGAAATTTTGGTGCAGTACCAAAACTAAAAATTTGAGGATTTTTCAACTTTGAAGCCATATTTCACCACTTTCTTCCACGGGTTAGCCAATGTGGCTTACACCAAACTGTAGGGAATTGATAGCGCTACAATATTCTGAAATAAAAAAAAACGGTGTAGGCGGGGTTCCAGACGAGCTAGGGGGCTCCAAAGGGGGTCGAAAAAAATTGTTTTCATTGAAAATGGTATTCGACCGTTGATTCTGAAAGTACTCTAAAAGTAACCCTAAACCCCCAATTTTTAAGTCCCAACACTGATTAGTGCGCTAGAAACTCCAGCAGGAAATTTTGGTGCAGTACAAAAACTAAAAATTTGTGGATTTTTCAAATTTGAAGCCATATTTCAACACTTTCTTCCACCGGTCAGCCAATGTGGCTTATACCAAACTGTAGGGAATTGCTAGCGCTACAATATTCTGAAATAAAAAAAACGGTGTAGGGGGGGGTTCCAGACGAGCTAGGGGGCTCCAAAGGGGGTCGAAAAAATTTTTTTCATTGAAAATGGAATTCGACCGTTGATTCTGAAAGTACTCTAAAAGTTACCCTATGCCCCCAATTTTTAAGTCCCAACACTGATTATTGCGCTAGAAATTCGATTTTGAAATTTTGGTCCCATAGTTAAGCGGACCGATTTTCAAAAGGCCGTATCTCGAGCGTGGAGCGTCGAATCGGGACATCCTTTGCGGTGGTTATATAACCTATCCATACGTATTAGTCGTCCAACTTTGAGCCCTCCACGCCAAAGTTTCATTTTTGGGGTCTGAATATGGCAAAGGACCAAGACTCGATCGGTTCAGACACTGACTCTTAAGAGTCGGTCCACGAAAAAATCGAACATTGACGCGAAGACCTCTGTACAGCTCATTTTTCAAAATCACCGCACAGATGTGAAACTTTCAGCGATTGTAGACCTTGAAAAGAAATGAAAAAATTTGCCATCCGATTTTCTCTAGCTGCATTTGAACCCAAGTTATGGACCCTCGAAAATCGGGATTTTGGCACTCTCCAGTGGCACCACCCCAACTTTGAACGGCTGCGGTTCACTAGTCTGTGGACCAAATTTTATCAGTTATGGCTCGTTAGAAAGAACATTTCAAGTAGTTTCAAGCAATTCTGTCAGATTTTCAAAAAATTGGTCTGATCTTGTGCAATTCGCCATAAACTTTAACAGGCCATATCTTAAAATTGAACATGGTATCTCAAAAAGCGACTATCATATTCGGAATCTCCATTCTTTTGTGCGTGTAACGGTACCAACGATATTTATATGGAGTTGCAATCTGACAGTCAAACGATCAGTTGAAGATAGGGTTGTCGGACACTCAAAAATCCGGTTTTTTTGCGCTTTTCGGTCACCCACCGAAGTTGGAATGGCTGCCGTTCACTAGTCTGTTGACCAAATGTTATCAGTTATGGCTCGTTAGAAACGCCGTTTCAATGTCAAGTGCTCTTACCCGTTTTTCAAAAGATTGGATTGATCTGGTGCAATCGGCCCTAAACTTTAACAGGCCATATCTCAAACTTGACCATGGTATCTTAAAAAGTGACTATTATATTCGGAATCTCCGTTCTTTTATGCATCTAACGGTACCAAACATTTTTATATAGAATTGCAATCTGACAGTCAAACGATCTGTTGAAGGTACGGTGGTCGGACACTTTCAAAAATCCGGTTTTTTTGCGCTTTTCCGTCACCCACCAAATTTTAAATGGCTGCCGTTCACTAGTCTGTTGACCAAATGTTATCAGTTATGGCTCATTCGAAAACTAATGTGACATATTCTATGATGGTTTTGTTGCTGGTCAAAATTTTTTGAGGAATTATGTCCAATTTGTCCTGGATTTTGGTGAGTCGTATCTCAAAAGCGAATTATTTTCGAAAGCAGCCGAAAGCAGATTCGGAGTCTCCGTTCATTTCTGCTTCTAACGGTATCAACCACATTTATATGGACTTGCACGTCGATAGTCAAACGATCAGTTGAAAGTAGAATGGTCAAACATTTTCAAAAACCAGGTTTTTGTAGCTTTTCCATCAGCCCCCAATCGTTTGTCTAGCTGTCATTCGCCATTCCATCGGAAATATTTTTGACAAATGTTACCGTTAGACGCAGAAACGAACGGAGACTCCGAATTTGCTTTCGGCTGCTTTCGAAAATAATTCGCTTTTGAGATACGACTCACCAAAGTCCAGGACAAATTGCACATAATGCCTCAAAAATTTTTGACCAGTAACAAAACCGTCATGGAAGACGTCACATTAGTTTTCAAATGAGCCATAACTGGTAATAATTGGTCGACAGAATAGTGAATGACAGCTAGACAAAATTTGGTGGGTGACCGAAAAGCGCAAAAACTCGATTTTTGAAAGTGTCCGACCACCCTATCTTCAACTGATCGTTTGACTGTCAGATTGCAATTCTATATAAAAATGGTTGGTACCGTTAGATGCACAAAAGAACGGAGATTCCGAATATGATAGTCACTTTTTAAGATACCGTGGTCAAGTGTGAGATATGGTCTGTTAAAGTTTAGGGCCGATTGCACCAGATCAATCCAATCTTTTGAAAAACGGGTAAAAGCACTTGACACTACCTGAAATAGCGTTTCTAACGAGCCATAACTGACAACATTTGGTCAACAGACTAGTGAACGGCAGCCGTTCAAAATTTGGTGGGTGACCGAAAAGCGCATAAAAAACCGTCATTTTTTAGTGTCCAACCACCCTATCTTCAACTGATCGTTTGACTGTCAGATTGCAACTCCATATAAATATCGTTGGTACCGTTACACGCACAAAAGAATGGAGATTCCGAATATGATAGTCGCTTTTTGAGATACCATGTTTAATTTTAAGATATGGCCTGTTAAAGTTTACGGCGAATTGCACAAGATCAGACCTATATTTTAAAAATCTGACAGAAGCGCTTGAAACTACTTGAAATGTTCTCTCTAACGAGCTATAATTGACAACATTTGGTCAACAGACTAGTGAACGGCAGCCGTTCAAAGTTAGGGTGGTAACCGAAAAGCGCAAAAAAACCGGATTTTTGAGTGTCCGACCACCCTACTTTCAACTGATCGTTTGACTGTCAGATTGCAACTCCATATAAATATGGTTGGTACCGTTACAGGCACAAAAGAACGGAGATTCCGAATATGATAGCCACTTTTTGAGATACCATGTTCAATTTTAAGATATGGCCTGTTAAAGTTCATGGCGAATTGCACAAGATCAGACCAATTTTTTGAAAATCTGACAGAAGCGCTTGAAACTACTTGAAATGGTCTTTCTAACGAGCCATAACTGATAACATTTCGTCCACAGACTAGTGAACCGCAGCCGTTCAAAGTTAGGGTGGTGCCACTGTAGAGTGCCAAAATAACGATTTTCGAGGGTCCATAACTTGGGTTCAAATGCAGCTAGAGAAAATCGGATGGCAAACTTTTTCATTTCCTTTCATGGTCTTCAATCGCTGAAAGTTTCACATCTGTGCGGTGATTTTGAAAAATCAGCTGTACAGACTAATGTTTGATTTTTTCGTGGACCGACTCTTAAATTACCCAATCTTACAAATTTTTTTAAATTTCTCAGGATTCGATCAAGCCCGGTGAACTAAATTTTTAACACAAAATATCAAGAATCGTAGCACCTGTGTTACAAATTTCAGCCTGTTTTGCCAAGGTTTACGAAAATTACAGCAAAAAGAAATATGTTCATTTTGAACCTTGTGTTACATATACAAGTATATCCAGTCTCTACAATCTACATTCATTGTTTGTGCGGTACTGTGTGTTTTGTGCCGGTTTGTTTCTGAGCAGACAGCCATGTTTATTCTGCGCAGTCCGTGGTGGTTGGTGTGGATAGCACTGGTAAGAAGTCTATCAGCAGAGTGACCATGTGTCTGTGTGTGTGTTCAGACAACAGGCAAGAACGCAGTGAACGAATCGAGCTGCACAAGTGACAAGGACATGGTGGGCACCACTCCGTTCCTGCTGATTCTGGTGGTTCCGGTGGTCTTCAGTGTCTTTATGCTGATACTCTCAATCACTCTGCTCGTTCTCACCATCGTTCAACAGCGCAAACAACTCAATGCTCTTCGCGCCGTCTGTTTTAAGGTAAGAACTCTGTTGTTTGCCAACTAACTGCTCTCTGACTTCTTACAGGTAATGGACAAAGTGTTGTTGGCTATTTTCCCAGGTAAACTGCCAGAAACTCTAGCCAAAGAATGCAGCGGGCCTAATCCGGTAGGTGGTGGGTGGTTCACTCTCAGCGATCATCTAATCACTTGCAGTTTTAGGGAAAAGGCAAAGGAAAGAGACAGGTCGGCAAAAAGCCGAAGTTGCAAGCGAAGCCGAGCGCTTCTCCAGCTCCACATCCTGACCAGTACAAGGACTTGCAAAACATTGGGCACAAGTCCCCTGAAACACGATACTGATTTTCTTCTTTGGTACTCACTAGCCGTTGCATCAAAATAAACCTAACGTCTCCATCATACGTTGTCTGTCTGCTTTCTGTTTTTAAGTAAGTCAAGTTTATCCCCGGACATACACGTGCAATGGAACATGGAAGTACAAAGTGCAACGATACAGTACGTGCAATACATGTTTAAGTCAAGCAAAATGCATTGAGTAAGCCACATAATAGCTATTTTATTACCCAAGCCTATCTGTATTAGTAAAACACGAAAGATCTAAGCAACGTACTGCCTCTTTAAAGATTTTAACGGATCGGGAATGGACCACATTAGCAGGTAAACTGTTCCATATCGGGACAACTCTACAAGCAAAGGAAAAATGTCTTGTGTTAGACCGTGCTTTGTGCAAAGAACTAATTAGTACTGGTGACCATCACTGGGTTTTCCATATAACAGCCTTCCCAAATAGACGTCCATGGGCATTCAGATAAAACATTTGTCCTGAAGAGATAAAAAGCATCGATGAAAAATGAGTTAAAACTTAAAAAATCGGGGCTAAATCCTCCATTCAAACGATCACCCTTCATTTGTTTCTTAAGCTAAGATCCCGACTCGCATATTGTTTTGTAGCCGTTCCAATGGCCTTTCATATTCTGGTACTCCCGTTTAAAGATCTTATCTGGTTAGCGAGATATTCACCGAAAACTACGAAATTGCCGCAAAATGCCACTCCGTTCTTTCGAAAAATCTTTATAGCTTTTTGTGCAAAGGCCCTGCCAAGCTAATGTTTTAACAGAAGTTAGGCATGAGTCTCCAGGCTGACAGTAGATTCGGCAAATAGAAAACTGAAATGAATGTGAATGTGTTCATGTTAGGCATAAACTTATATAGAGTTGCTGGTGATTCTCTTTCTGCTGTTGCTTGTTCAGCTTGTTGAAACTGAGATACAATGTATAGTTTTGATTTTAAACGGTACCGGGGGTTTCCCTTACAAGACAAACAAGGAAATGCCCAAATGGGTTACTTTTGATGCCCTTTTGAAAACCATGATCCTATAACTATGGTCTATATAACTATGGTCATCTTATAAGGGGCCGTGCAAAAATGACGTCATCGATTTTTGGCCATTTTTCGACCCCCCCTCCCCCCTTGTCATCGGTTGTCATCATATTCCAACCCCCCCCCGAATTTGCAAAAATTCCTGCATTCAAATGAGCAAATTTTGGGACAATAGCTCTTAGATTCTTCTAGTTATTCTTCTAAATTCTTCTAGATTTTTCCGCATTTAGAAACAGCTTGTTTTTAGAAGATTTTTCACTATTTTTAAGAAAATCAAAGAAAAAAATTCGAAAATCTACCAATTTATCACAATTCAGTGAAAAACCCATCTACACAGTTATGAACTACATGTATTGAAAATAGCAAGGTATCCAAGTAAGGTAAGTGTAGTGTAGGCACATAGGTACAACTTTTTTTGGTAGAGGTAGAAAGAAAAAACCTGTCAAAAATAAGAGAAAAGAAAAAATTCTTTACTAAT
>JASANB010005584.1:0-12349 GCA_030248155.1 Sabatieria punctata
TAAGCGTAGATCGGTCCCGTTAAGTCCTAATTTGTTCGACCAATACGCGCACACGAAAACGTATTCCACACTTGGTCACATTTTGTTTAGAGTTCTCTCATGCCCACAAGCTATTCAAACAATTGAGTCAATTCGGCCGGGCCGGGTCAGCCAGTGGTCGCTCATCAGCCCCCTCTACCTTTTGACCGAACAGGTCGAAATGACAAGACTGAAAAACAAACATAAAGGCATGCGTATTTTTTTATTCGACGAGTTGTAATTCGACGAAAACACATTCGACCAGTTGACCATTCGACCAGTTGATCATTCGACGAGTTGTTAGTCGACGAAATGTAGTCGCCCAGTTCATTTTCGACGAGTTGGATTCGACGAGTTGTACCCAACCCGTTTTAGCCCACTCTGAAATGTCGTTTCCCTATGCATTGCATGCAAGACAGCTTTCTTAGACAGGAACCTTGTCAGATCAAGAAAAAATTACTCTGTGACCAAAACGCTTGTAGTCGGCTTCAAATAGACTGATATTAGTCAACCGGTCCACGTCGCCAAACGTCACATCTTTGGTGTAGAGTGCACACAACAAATGCACCCAGCGACCCGCATCTGAAATCTCCATTACAACAATCACAACCTCATCTAACAGCACCGCGCTGAGTAGAGTTGTTCGCTAGACGGGCAGTCGGGGACTGTAATAGGCCATCCACCGGTAAGTAGTGCGGGTTTGGCGAAGAGAACTAAGAAGCGAATGAGTTTGAATTTTGCAGTCAGAAATTATTTCAAAATGGCAATTAACCATACATGTGACAGGGTTCCTCACCCACTAGTACCACTAGCAAAGTCCAACCCCCAGATCGGGATCTCCGCAAATAATTTTCCACACGATTTTTCTGGGACCCAAACTTTGGGCCGATTGCTTTGCAATTTTTTTTACAATTTCAGCACCGAAAATTGCTAAAACTGCCTCGAAAGCACAACTATTTTTCGCCATTAGTACTTTTAGCAATTTTTAGCTTTGAATATCGTTTTTAGCGACTCTACCCCTCCGCCTTGAGTTCGGCTAAGCCGCCAGCCGGGGCCACCCTACCCGCATGACAGCAGTTGACCTGTTACATGCACGGCAGTAAGAAGCCCAAATCTTGGCTTCAAGAAAAATCGGTGGGCAACCTGAACAACAACTCAAACCTACATAGAATGATGGTGCGTAGGTAGTTGATTTAAGGTTACGTACCGGTTTGTTTGAAGGCGCCGTCTCTGTTGGGACAGAGTTCACAGAAAGGCGGCCGAGTCAGGTGCATGATGCAGGGTTCGCAGAACCAGGGTTCCGTGGCCGACCCGCTCTGGCTACTGTGTCTCGAGTCTACGTCAGAGATACCGTAACAGGCCTCGTGCAACGATATGCCACATCTGCAACCAATACTAATCACCACTCAATCAGCAATCACCTACTAACACCGTTAAACGTTAACGCCGTTTATGGCACCCTCACGTTCGGCCACTGTGGTGCATACATGTAACAGAGGGTTCAGGTAGTCTCCACTGACTTAGGTCAGACCCGAAGATGCCGACCACCAATCGAGACCATTTTTCTACCACCCCTCCGATTCTTCAGGTAAGTATTTTGGAGCACTCTTGCAACTTTTTGACGGAGAATTTGAGACAGGTTTAAAAAGTTTCACTTGAAACATTAAAAACTGGGATTATTCGTCTAAACGATATAGCTGCAGTAGAGTTGTAAAAAAGAAATTTTTTTTGAAAGCCAAAAAAAAGCTTTTTTTTATGAAAATTTTTCATTTCGAAATATTTTTTTTGAAAATTTTTTCCTAGCATGAAATATAGCTTGTAGGAGATGCAAGGATGCATCAGAAGCAATTTTAAATACAAAAGCTGATACTTTGGTTCAAACATAGTGTTACAGCCTGAGAGTCGATATTGTACCTGCAGCATTGCTCACAGAGTGGCTGCTGCCCTTCAAAACCTATTTTTAGGCTTAATATAGGCAAGAAATTGATAGAACTGCACTTCTAATGTATATCTGAGGCTAAATTCAGCGATTTCCCCCCAAAATTTCCATACTGTGAATAAAATAAAAAATTTTCGAAATGGGCCTTCAAAAAAAAAGCATTTTTTTTAAAAAAAGCCTTTTTTTAAAAAAGAGCCTAACAACACTAAGCTGCAGCATACATGGTCCGGAAAAATCCGGAGGGGGTAGGGGGGTTGGAGACCTCGAGGGGAGTTCCCCCCGAAAAAAGGCCAAAAAGCGCTTATTTTGCCTTAAATAAGCGAAAATTTCCTGGGGGTGGGTGGGCGAGGGAGGTGTATGGCCGGCCGAGGGGGAGGGGTAAACCCCCTTACCCCCCGGCCCATGTATGAGCTGCAGTCCTAGCACATGTAACAAAGGTCAGGGGTGTCTGTCATCCTACCGATCTGGGCCAGACCCCTGATTGGTCGGGACTCGTCCTATTTTCTGTCAAGTACTTCGGAGCAATTTTTGCAACCTACTAGACACACTAAAATCTGCTCAAACACAGCGCTTTTTTAACTGTGTTTAAGCCACAACTAACGATTTTTTACTGTTTTAGACCAACAATGCCAACTTTTGAGCAGGTGTAAGACCCCTCCCCTTCAGCGGATGACCCTTTACTATGTGTGCCAGATCTGTTTACACAAACGGTCATGCCTAGTGTGCTGATTATTATACCCATACATGGGCCGGGTAGGTTGCCCACCCCACTTGGGCTCGACCCCCAAAACGACCCCGCCCACCCACCTCAAGCCGACTTTTGCTCCTGACTAGTGTTGTTAGGCTCTTTTTTTTAAAAAAAAGCTTTTTTTTGAAGGCCCATTTCGAAAATTTTTTATTTTATTCACAGTATGGAAATTTTGGGGGGAAATCGCTGTATTTAGCCTCAGATATACATTAGCAGTGCAGTTCTATCAATTTCTTGCCTATTCTAAGCCTAAAAATAGGTTTTGAAGGGCAGCAGCCACTCTGTGAGCAATGCTGCAGGTAGAATATCGACTCTCAGGCTGTAACACTATGTTTGAACCAAAGTATCAGCTTTTGTATTTAAAGTTGCTTCTGATGCATCCTTGCATCTCATACAAGCTATATCTCATGCTAGGAAAAAATTTTGAAAAAATAATTTCGAAATGAAAAATTTTCATAAAAAAAGCTTTTTTTTGGCTTTCAAAAAAAATTTTTTTTACAACTCTACTCCTGAGCCCACCCACTGGCCGGGACCAAGACCGACCCCCAAATTTTCTCCCCTTTTCGACCTCTTCTTGGCACAGCTGAGATCCCGGCATTGTCATTTGCTCGCCACCTACAGACACAGACAGGACAAGACTGTCTTGCCAACCTGCCCAAACGACTGCGGAAACCTCATACCACCCAGCACTTATTCCTGTGCTCCCGTCTACCAGCCAGACATGGTTTGGCGGCCATCAATCTCTGCTCAGATCCCCAGCTGTTCATACGACAACATTGGCAGTAGAAACACACCCCCAAATTTTCAGATTTTGACTATCCCCATACATGTACTAGGGGGGTTGGGGGGTTACCCCCCTGCTGGAAAGGCCAAACCCCCCCCTCACACCCCCCCGAGACAGGTTAAGGGACCCCCCCCCCCCCGACCAAAAAATACAAGTGGTGGTAGTGGCTCCAGTATTAACAAACTGGGTCAGAAATCACTAATTTTTAGCCTAAAATTCACTTGAAAAGCCTTTGGAAACCGAATTTGGCGTTTCCACTGCTGATATTTAAGAAAAATCGGTGTTTTTGGAAGCTCTTTTTGTCATTTTTTGCTTGTTTTTAGCTTTAAAACGCTATTTGGCAGCTTAAAATAGCGATTTTTAGCGTCCTTACTGAAAAAAACGTGCTAAAAACGCATTTCTAGGCGTTTTGGAGCTTTTTGAAATTTGGGACCCCCACCTGGGCGAAACCCCCCCTCGACCCCCCACCTGAGGAAAACCCCCCCCTACCCCCCTCCCCCCAGGTCGGCCCGGAGCTGTTACATGTATGACTATCCCAACCCATTTTCATGATTATACCAACCGAGATGGTAAAAATAATAACTTAGTAGGAAACTAACCTATCGCATTGTATCACTTCCTGTTCGCTCTCGGGCAGATCACGCAAGTTCAGACAGAGACAACAGACCGGCTCAGTCTGAAAGGCAATGGTCAGATCAACGGTGACATTGAGTAGGTGCCTCTAACTGACTTCAGGTTTGTCACTCCCAGACAAGTTGGAGAACTCCATATCTGCAATCGATACTGCAGAAGCGCTCACTGACATCTGAAAACACAAACCTCTATCACTCCCATTCTTTCTTACTTTGATGCATACACGGAACAGGATGTCCACCCCTCCCTACCCCAATTAGGTCAGATCCCCCTGATGGGAAACCCCCGAGACCATTTTTCGGAAAAATTTTTGAGCAAATTTTTCGATTTTTTGAGCGGTTTTAGTGCCCAACCTCCCTCCAAAAATTTGAGTTCAGAGCACCAACCCCACCGCCCTTCGGCGGATGACCTGTTACATGTATGACTACGGGTACCCCTCATAATCCTATACATACATGTAACACTGGGTCTGCCCCCCAGACGATTTTTCCGACCCTCTGCCTCCCCCTCCGATTTTTCTGGCAAGTAATTTTTTGAGCAAATTTTTTCAATTTCAGACACAAAAACTGCCAAAGTCGCCTGTAAAAAAGCACTTTTTAGCTGTATTTCAGCCTAAATTAGCGACATTTGAAGATTTTTAGCGTTTTGAGTGCTCAACCACCCTCCCTAGAATTTGCACTCAGGCCTCCTACCCCACCCTTTCGCTTTCGGCGGATGACCTGTTACATGTTACATGTATGTTACATGGGGGGTCTGGGGGGTCTGCACCCCACCCGACTTAGGCCAGACCCCCCGGATGGGGACCCCCCCAGACGATTTCACCGACCCCCCCCCCTCCGGCCTCCCTTTTCTGGCAAGTAAATTTTCGAGCAAATTTTTTCAATTTTTTACACTTTCACACACAAAAATTGCCAAAATCGCCTGCAAAACAGCACTTTTTAGGTGTATTTCAGCCCAAATTAGCGATTTTTGCCGATTTTTAGGCCAAAAATTGCGATTTTTCTCGACTTTTGAGCCTTTTTTAGTGCCCATCCCCCTCCCCCAAAATTTTGGCTCAGAACCCCCCGGCCGGCGCCAGACCCCCCCAACCCCCCTCCCCCCATCGACGGATGACCTGTTACATGCATGCATGTATGTGTGCTCTAATATATCTAGACAAGGCCTGACCGTTTCAGAATTGCATTACTAATAATAATAGCGAATATGTAAATGTGATTCAGTGCATCGGTTAAATAGAGAAGTTGGCAGGTGTCAAAACAGATGGAGAGTGTAGGTTTTGAGCGCATAAAATAGTCATTGTTTAGTGCGATAAGCCGAGTCTTTAATACACAGACGGCGGCCGGCCGCTCTTCTAGTATCGATCGCATTACCCCGGCCCGTTTCTCCGACTTCTCCTCTGATCCGCTCTCCTCCTCCTCTTCTAGTTGTTCCAGTTCTTCTTCCAGCCCTTCCTCTTCCTCCTCCTCTTCCTCCTCATCTTCGTCCTCGCCTTCTGAACTGCCCGATTCGTCGGTTTTCTCCTCCGATGACGTGTTGCCGCCGGCTAAACGCACTACTACTTCTACTTACTAAATCAGTAAAATCGCTACTAATGTGTAAGAGTGTATGACCGGAACAACAGTTTGCATTAGGGAAACAATTTTTTACAATTTCTCTAACACTAAAATTGTTTATAAATCTGGTATTTTTGCTGTAGTTGAATCTACGTAATCGATACTAAGTGACCCAGATGCTGAAACACTACCATTTAAATGTTCTTGTTATTACAGTCAGGCACTTAACGCCGTTTATGGTACCACTACCCTAGGTACCGGTAATATACGTATATTGTGTCGGTACGTTAAGTGCCTGACTGTATTAGAGAGACCGCAAGAGGAAATAAGGATAGTAGTACATAGACAAGAATACATCATTTATCATAGCAAAATGTAGCCTCACTATTTGAGTGAGGTTATTTCTGTCACTAACCGACCAATTGAGCCTAAAAGACTAGGCCTGCGTATCTCTAGCTGCATTACTAATTTTACTGACGTCATAGGTAACAACCGCTCAACCATTTGTATCGGTCGATTAGAACGGTAGGTATATGTAGTATCATGACAATAGAGTACTGTAGCCTAATTTGAAAACAGAACACAGCTATCGTAAGGTTTAAGAGCCTCAGAGGTTATAGTTCACGAGTTGGATTTGGTTAAGCAACTCATACAGTAATACGTAGAAATAATAATAATAAAGTGGCTGACTCATCTATTTCTATAATAAAACTGTCCTACACCGATTGGTTTAATAAAGGCCAAGAGGCCCTATTATTGTCAGTCACAATTCAGCTACCCAATCAGATTCAGAGTTGAATGGCTGTAATAATAATATAATAATAATTAATAAGCAAATAAGTTACGCAGTTTGTATTCGGCGTCCTCGTCGCTGTCATCGTCGGCCCAGTGGTCCAGCAGTTCCGCCTGATTTATCAGTTTTATCTGTCGCTTGCCAGGGCCGCGACTGGCTAAAAGCCGACAGGTCATTCGCTTCGGCACTTAGTTAGTGAAATAAATGCAACAGAAACAGACCTGCAGCCTTGGCCATGAACGATGGAGAGCTCGAGTCGGTCATCTGCGCCGATCGGCCGGACCGGCGAAAGTGCGGCAAATCCAATCTGCGATCGTGATCGCCGGCAGCAACCAACACGAGAGACCTGCCAGAAGGCAGAGACGGCCTTGTTATAGGCAGTCTAGTCATTACACTAATCTACGCTGACCTGACCATCGCGCGCCTCATTCAAATCTAAATTAGTTTAGTGTCTGCTTTCGAAAATAGAGTAATGTTTCACTTTTCCATTTCTGATGCACTATCTGATTTTGACCTTGTTTTTGATTTTGTGGTTTGAATTTTTAAAATGAAAGCTAAATAGAAAGAAATGTGAAAAGGGTATGTATAGGCATGTGCAAGTGCGAAAGCTTTGAAAATTGGCCTTTTGAAGCAGGAAAACGACCTGTATAGTGTATTTCTATTGTCTGCTTAATTTCAATTTAGTATATAAAAGTTCTCCTTTGCAAATGCACGGTCTATCCTAGCCTTGGACTTTTATTCAAACCAACTGGACATCGGAACTGCAAAATGCAGGAAGTACGATGCCCTGAACCATTTTACATTTATTCGCGTTTAAGACGCACAATTTTTTTTAATATAGAACTATGTGCATTGTCATTCAAACAAGAGTCGAAAAAGAACAATAAACAAATATCTATTGCATGGGAAATCAGCTAAAACGTCCCGGAGTTCCTGGTTTGTAAAAAGCAACAGTCCTCTCGAGCACCGTCTAAGCATTCGTTCAACTCTTGAACTTGTTGGGATTCTGACCGACAAGACAAGGGCGAGAAAGTTTTGAAAAAATTTCTTTCAAAAACGCATTTAAAACGCATTATGGTCATCATTAGAGGGGTCATCATCATCATTGCAGGGGCACAGGCCGCCCGGCAGAGAATTTTGGCTGGGTTGTTCCAGTTGGAGCCTGCCCGGAATGGATTGAGTTATTTTTATAAAATCTAGGTTAGGTTGTACTTTAGCCAAAACAAGCCTTTACAAGCTTTACATCTGTTTTATGTTTAGATTTGCTGCGTCATTATAAATGTTTCGTTTGCGGTGTTAGTAGTGCGATACGCCGACCAATTAATAGGTGCCTTCCGCTGACTAGGTGGTGCTTTACGACGACTGGCTTGGTGCCAGACGCCGACTCGACCTGCGTAGCAGCCTCAACCCGTAGGTGCTTTACGCCGACTGGCCAGGTGCCTTTACGCCGACTCTTATGGTGCGATACGCCGACCTGACTTTTATCAACAGAGGCCAACATTCAGTTAATACGGATGCCAAGAGAGGGTGGTTCTCTCCAGAGAGACCGCACGAACAACAAAAATAGATTTCAGAACAACTTATGTATACAACAATACTGTAGGCTCAACCAGGGCTGTTTGTTTTCCGGAAAAAACTCAAGCCAGTTATTAAGTTGAAAAGTTGAAAAGTTGTAATGTAAACCTACGTAATAAGTTGGAATAGTTCCGTCTAGTAGAAACATGTATCAGCAATACGTAGGGTGTAAAAAATCGTCCTTGTGGTTCTAATTACGTCACAATGACAAATGGCATACGCACCTCATGACTTTGATTTTACATCGATACGTAATTTGGCCGAACTCTGTAGGCGAACTAAAAACTGGACCTGTTTTTATGTTTCGTTTCAGTAAGCCATTATCCGCCACCATTTTCAAACCAGTACATACCGTCTTTCATGACTAGACCTGTCTACCGGTGGCCTTTATTCAATGTTTCTTTTTACCAACTGTCCATAAACGACGTCGTTCCAAAATCCCGATTTTTCGGACCCCCCTCCCCCAAAATTGCCTTACGTCGTTTCTTGGGAACCCCCCTACGCCTACGGCGACGTCGTTTTTGGTTTCCCCCCGATAAAAGGGCAGTATATACAGTACAACGTTTCTTTGTTTTGTTACCTTGTTTTTCTGTATGTACGTAGAAACGTTTGACAGAATGTGCATAAATCGAAAATAATGTAATTGAAGTACCCTTAAAAATCCGAAAAAAGCGACGTCGTTTTTTGCTAACCCTCCTCCCCTCTGGAATGACGTCGTTTATGCGGCGGCCCCAAACTACTAAAGCTTGTAATTTCTGCCAATTTTAAGCTCCGAATGCTTTTAAAACACGTTTTTGAAGGCTAATTTTGCGAAAATTTTCTCGCCCGTGTTGGGCAGCGGCCAAATTCCAGGCAACTCTCAAAATTTTACAACCCGCCTATGCAAAATCCTGGGTACGGTACGCCATTGAAAAAAAAAAAAAACTGTTGTTGACGCTGGTATGCATGATATGCAGTATGTCCCCCTCGATATTTGTCAGTTCATTGAATTGACCTCAGGATTTCCTAACAAAACATGTTGGTACACAAGCTAGTAAGCCACATTCAAAAACTCTGAAAATTGTGAGGACAGAGCGAACTGACTAAAAACGAAAGTGTCGGTCAAAAATCGAGGGGACATTTTCTGTCGATACTGTACGTATTTATTTTTAGATATTTATAATTCAACATGACCTGGTCGACAATAAAGGTCATAAATAATCGATTTCGTTCTTTTCGTGTTTCTCTCAAGTATCGAAATCGAGACAGCTATCTGAAGTCAACTGAGTTCGACCCAATTCCAACAGAAGTTCGAATTCTGATCTTTTCCTACCTAGATGGAACATCATTGACCAAGTGTCAATTGGTGTGCCGTCAATGGTATTGGATCATAGAAAAATCACTAAAAGATTTGCCAAGAATACACTTAGCAGAACTGACAATCGATAGATTGCAACATGGCCGGCCAACTATCCAACTACTTTTTGAATCTGAATCAAACCGCATAAGAAAGCGCATCGAAAAACGATTCAACGGCCTAAGAAATCGACGATTCGCCTCCTCTACTAAACTCAGACATTTCTCCTGCGACAAGATTTGTTTCTATGAAACAAACGGGCGGCACTTGCAAGCGGCCTTAGAAGAACTCTGCGATGACCTGTTGTGTTTGAAGCCGAGAAAACTGATGTTCCAGAGTTGTGATCTGAACAATGGTCATCTGGAGAATTTGAGAAGCTTTCTCTTTGCTAATCGAGATTCTTTGACAGCCCTCAAGTTTTATAGATGAGGAAAGATGGAGCACTGTGTATCACAGATGAGGTGAAACAACTAATTGGATAATAAAAATCAAAAACATACATGTAACAGGGATACCTGAGTTAGGCCACACACCCGATCGTCCCCCTGATTTTTCGGACCTCCTCCGATTTTTCTGGCAAGTTATCTTTTCACCAAATTCTTGCAATTTTTGGAATTCCAGGCACTAAAACTGCTAAAATCGCCTGTATTAGGCCCGGTTCACACTACGAAATAAGAAGTAAGAAATATTAAATAAGGCGTCTGCAATAAGAAATAAGCAGAGCGTTCGCACTACGAAATAAGAAATTAAAAATCAGCAGAGTAAAAATCAGCTGAAGTGTCTAGTAAGCATCAGAAATCTTTTCTTCTTAACAATTTTTGGAAACTACATGTATGTCATTTGTGATCATAGTAGACCAGTGGAACATCAAAAACATTTAAATAATAGTACGCATTTATCGTATTTTTAGTACATTCTTTGAACAGATGGTCAACTGCAAGTCGCAGAGTCAAGACCCGGTCAATCCGGTCCAAAAACCAGTTAACCGGACATAAATGTTTTAAAACTTGTCTTGTCAGTAATCCACTCAACTACATAATTTCCATTTCGATGTATAACGGCATGTAACTGCTGAAAAAACATTGGTTTGCAAGTCTATAGGCACTATATAGGTTTCTGACAGCTTTTTGTTGACGCTGACGTACATGTAAGTAGAATACGCTTTTAGTTATTACTCCGAGTACGTTAAACAAGAGCCCACTAATTTTCTTTCCATTGTAGATGATCGAATTACTAGGAGAGTTGACTTCGTTGACCGTTCACTGCAGTGACTTGTTGCGGTCATCAACAAGAAATCTGTCTTAAAGGTACTGTACTGTAGTTGTAGTACCTAGAAGATTTGAAGTTAAAGACATTGCAGATCAGCGATGCAACACTGGATCGTTTGACTAGAAAGAGAAATTACATTTTCACGAGTGTCAGTCTGGGTTCAACACCGAGTAACGGAGCAGAAGGGTGTCATAAGAACGCTGCAAACTTGGTGTCGCTTTCCATTCAGTTGGTTGGCTCAGAAGGTCAAGTTGGAGTTTCACAACACAAACCTAAACAAACGTTTTATTGTTGATAAGTGTAGAGCGTTACCGTATCTCAGGTTGATCGATGATGCTAGTCCCAGTGGTCGGGTATTGGTGCTAGAGAGAGGGAACAAAAAAAAAAAAAAAAAAAAAAAAAAAAAAAAAACAAAAAAAAAAAAAAAAAAAAACCATGACACTTTAGTTTTATGAGTTGAACCTGTTGGTTACTGTACTTTTGATAATATGTGCTTGTAGAAGAAACATTCCAGAAATTTATAAAACCAGTCAAACACTAATTTCTCTTTCAATCACTCAAATCAAACGTTCATGTGTTAGTGTGTTTTTTTTTTTTTTTTTTTTTTTTCCCCCCCCCTTGTGTCAAAATGATGTGAACGTAACGTAGCCTACGGGCTTGGCTGGTTCTACTGCCATATCGTTCACAATAAAAATGATTCTGATTCTGATTAACATGGAATAAGCTCTTTTGGTGCTTTAGTTCAATGCTTTCTGCACTGTAGATCGTAGAACTGACTTTTCAGAGTCATCGCCGACCTTGACTTTGGAACTTACTTGTTCTCACTTGTGAACCGTGGATTTTTTGTTCTTTCTAAAAGTGCTTGGTCTGGAGATCGTCTAAAAACAAAAACAAAAGTGCAAGAAGAGAAAACTCGAGTGAAAACCCGTTAGTCTTAGGTTTCTGTACTTTGCGCAGTTCTACATACATTTGAAAGTCGGTCCTCCAATGGATTTCTGCAGGTCTGATGAGATCACTGCAGCTCCTGGTTGCTCTCTAGTTCAGTTCGGTTCTCTTCGGTCAAGTCCTCACCACTTTGGCAAACCATATGAAGATGTTCCTTCGTCAATAAACGACATCGTTCCAGAGGGGAGGGAGATCGGCTGAAACCAAATATGGGAAAAGAGTGGCTCATGGGTATTTCTCCCCTAAGTGACTGACCTCCAGCGGCCGTTACCACTCAGAATTTCCAGTTTTAAATGACTGAATACAAAATTATGATGTAAACGTAAGCCTAAGATATGGTGTAACGAGGTCAGAATTGCTTATTATA
Organism: Sabatieria punctata; assembly: GCA_030248155.1. Taxonomy (NCBI): domain Eukaryota; kingdom Metazoa; phylum Nematoda; class Chromadorea; order Araeolaimida; family Comesomatidae; genus Sabatieria; species Sabatieria punctata. The sequence continues at coordinate 11,961 of JASANB010005584.1, forward strand.
AACTACTACAATCAAAATTAGCCAAAACTGTGATTGAAGGCAAATTTGGCTTGCTTACAGTACCACCCTCCTCAACTACAGTACATAAGAAGAAGAATTAAGGAGCGAGTACGTGTTTTCTCGGCGGATAGGAGAGAAGTGAAAATATTTGCTCGTCTGGGTGTTTACAACTTTTTTTCAGTAAATACATATCTTTTAGCGATTTCTGACCGAAAACACTGGGTTTTAGATTTGTTCCATTTTTAAATCAAATCGTTTGCACTGAAATACAGATGGAAAATACTCTGTTTACGAACAAATTTAGTGTCTGAAATTTAGTAAAAGATTCGCTCAAAAGTTGCTTCCAAGAAAAATCGTCTAAGGGCTTCCGTGCCACCGGGGGCTTGGTC
>JASANB010005585.1:0-78929 GCA_030248155.1 Sabatieria punctata
AAAGTTAGTTATGGCCGTCCGTTTGTGTGTTCGAAACCCGGTTGACGTAAACCCGTACATGTAACAGAGGTCTAAGGGTCTGCCTCACCTGACTTAGGCCGACCCCCGATCGGGACCCCGAGATACCTAACCACATTCTCTAGCCTAAACCGTAAGTCTGAAAGAGTGCTTAAAATCATTATTTGTCCACGAGTGGGGTTTCCGATTGCATTTCGCACTTAACTTCTGGATTTTCAACTTGTTTTCTTGCATATTTTCCGATTTGCTTAACTTGTTGGGGCGCATTTTATATTTTCCATAATTTCCATCTTGTAACTTCCATTTATTGGTAATGGATTCGGAACCTCGACCCCCAAACCCCACCGAATTCGGACCCCCAGCCTGGTACGGAAAAATGGTTCTTATAATTCGGAGCCCCACTCTGGCCGTAGTTTAAACTGCGAAAGTTATTTGCAACATTTTGGGGCACGTTTGGACACCGACGTTTCGGTACGCGGACCATTCCCCCATCTGTCGACCACCCTAACTTTTGGCCTTAATTTCAAGCTGGAAGTCAACTTTCTTCCGGTACCAATTTTCACTTTATTTCTTCTATTTTAGTGTATGATCTCTGCTGTTCTTGCGGTACCAATTTTCACTATATTTCTTCTATTTTGGTGTATGATCTCTCTCTGCTGTTCTTCCGGTACCAATTTTCACTTTATTTCTTCTATTTTGGTGTATGATCTCTCTCTGCTGTTCTTCCGGTACCGATTTTCACTTTATTTCTTCTATTTTAGTGTATGATCTATGCTAGTGCAGTGCGTCTGGTCGCAAATTCTCTCTGGTAGACTGGAGTGCTGACGCAACTCTGTTCGGGCACTATATACTTGATTCGATATTGCCATATGGTGTGTATTATATTTTTCCTTGTGTCGCGTAAGTACGATAAATCTATTTAGATACTTCGTTATTATTGGGTCTACATGCGCGCGTACTACTGTTGCTAAGTAAACTTATTTGAAATATAATTTAATTATAATTTACTTGTATTAGTAAATTTCTAAAAAAATTAATTGAAATTATACTTATAATTACCTGGATTAGTAAATTTCTAAAAAATACAATTAAAATTACAACTACAATTTACTTAGCAACAGTAGCGCACACGAATATACTTCTGTACTGTGGAACCAATGTTATGCTCCTTTCGAGCGAAGGAGATACAACTCGGTTAACAACGTTCAACAACAATGTTCAACAACGGCATTTTAATTCCCCGATACTATCAGGGTTCGTGCCGGTCAGGGGGATTTAAAATTTGCCAGGGATTTTGGGACTTATCAGCGGAAATTGCTGGCGTCACTACATAAAAACATGCATTCAGTAGGTTGTAGAAGCAGCATTGAAAGTGCGTGTAATTCAGTCGCAGTGCGTTTTAGAAGGTAATTTTTCAAAAATTTTCTCGCCCTGGTTGAACGGCCCAACCAAACCTCTTTAAACTACTAAACCTGTTAGTTGTCAAATCTGAATATGAATTGTGCTAGAAATCTTTGCTAGCGAGGAAGCTACTATATGAATCTAAAACTCATCGGCATTCCTGCAGTTTACCTACCTAAAATCATACAGTGCCCGTGTACCGTATTATTGGTGTGGAAACGTTTCCTGACCATCAATGGACTACAAAAATGGTAAGTACGGGGTACTGTACCTACCGCATCCCGGGTTACGGTATTTTCAAAACTCGGTCTACATCGCTTGTTTCTCAATGGATTTTAACCGGGTTTTCGTTGGAATGGGGGTTTCCGGACATGCTGGATCGATTGCACACCCTTTCGGAACGATTACTGTAATAACGGTATCCCAGGTTACGGTATTTGCTAAAATTCATGCTATGCTGAAAATGCTAGAACTAGAAACAGGCCCTCCGGAGCGTGCCCTATACTGATGCGTCCCCTAGGGGTATTTTTATATTTGAAAAACAGGCCTTCCGGAGCGTGATTATACTGATGCGTACCCCTAGGGGTATTTTTATGTTTTTAAAACAGGCCCTCCGGAGCGTGCCTTTCCTGATGCGCCCCTAGGGCTACTTTTATATTTGTCAAAACAGGCCCCTATGCTGATTTAGTGATCACTAGACTCGCCAGGCGAAGGTCTTTCAAATGATATATGACATGACCAATTTTGAAATTTGGAATTTTGCCAAAAAATAATCGCTAATCGATACTTATCGATAGAACCTGTTAATTTATAATTAATTATGATAATTAAAAACATTAATTTATGTTTGGTTCGGTTCCTTGTTTCCCCTCCAGCTACACCCGATCCAATCGATGTTTGAAAATACCGTAACCCGGGATACGGTAGTTACAGTAACCTGTACTTGCCATTTTTGTAGTCCATTGATGCTCAGGAAACGTTTTCACACCAAGGATACGGTTCTTGGTCGCTGTACGATTTTAGGTAGGTAAACTGCAGGTATGCCAACAGTGTTGTGCCTAGGTCAAATTTCTAAAACTCGGTAAGTATTCAGTAAGTAAATCCAGACTTTTTGAAATTCAGTAAGTACGAGTAAGTACTGGGTTTTTCAAAGAAAACCCGGTAAGTACTCAGTAAACAATTCAGTAAACTCGGTAAAACCTTCAACATTCAGAAATATGTTACAATCTATCTGAAAATCTTTCCTGATATAGCTTTTAGCTACTAAAATTTTTAATCGTGTTTTGCGCCATTTTACATTATTTATGGTACTAAATAGCATGCTGGAACACCTTAAATACAGTATGCACACAATACATAGTGACCAGAGGCTCTGCTCTGGTATCCAGCTTTAGATGAAAAGCCTGGAAAATTGATACAGTACAATATGTGAAGATTTATTCCAATTTTCATCATTTCCCTCACAGTTCAGACCGATGAAAAAATGTCAATCAAAATATAGTTAATAGTAGTAGATGTAGTCCATAATCCTAAATCCTAAATACCGAGTCTTTGCATCTGATTATAGCAATTCTACCGCGCAAACAAAGTTGGGGTCTTACTTGTAATACAAGCCGTGAAAATCTCAAAAAAATGCAAAACTAAGTGTTTTTTGTTGCGAGTAGATAGATAAACGAAAGAAAAACTGTATTATTTTCTACACACATGCGACCAGCTACCTATTGCAGAAGTTTTTTTACTCAGTAAACAACTCAGTAAATTACCGAGTACGGAGTTTACCGAATTTTTTTTCTAATTCTAATTGAGTAATTCAAAATTGAAACTCGGTATTCAGTAAGTAAAATTAAAAAATAATTTTACCGGTAAGTAAAAGTACTTTCTGTAATTCAAAATAACTAAGTACCGAGTAGTGTTGGAAAGTCCGGAGTTAAAAAAATAAGTTCAGGTTCAAGTCAAGTCCAACATCGAAATTTCAGGTTCAAGTCCAGGTTCAAGTCCACCATCTAAAAAACCTGGACAATAGGTTCAGGTTCAAGTCCACTGATGATTTCAAGAATTGTTGAAATTTTGCACTGCTCGCAACTTTTCTGAGCTACAATATTTAAGCCTGTCTACTAGTAATGAAAGACGAAAACCACATTTTATGGGGCAGTAGTTTCGTTTTCTCGCATATTCAGTTTGAAAAATCGGTGTAAAAACAAGAAATCATGAAAATGTTGTGCAATCCAACCGAAAATTTGACAAATTTTGCCTATTTCACTCAAATTTTGAACCTATTGAGTGAGTCCAGTAAAACGAAACAGGTTCAAGTCCGGCTGAAATAAAATAGGTTCAGGTTCAGGTTCAAGTCCACAGATTTCAGGTTAAAAACCTATTAATAAGTCCAGGTTCAAGTCGGACTTGCCAACAGTAGTACCGAGTAACTTTTACTCAGTAAATTTACTGGGAACAACACTGTATGCCAACTCATCATAGTCAGGGTCTTGCCAATCTGGTGATCCAAAATCCCCTGACATTCCCCCGATTTTGCCTGCCCAACCAGATGCGATGAAATTTTGAAAATTGCGTTTGAAAGGCACTCTGAGCATACAACTAACAGGTTTAGTAGTTTAAAGAGGTTTGGTTGGGCCGTTCAACCAGGGCGAGAAAATTTTTGAAAAATTACCCTTCTAAAACGCACTGCGACTGAATTACACGCACTTTCAATGCTGCTTCTACAACCTACTGAATGCATGTTTTTATGTAGTGACGCCAGCAATTTCCGCTGATAAGTCCCAAAATCCCCTGGCAAATTTTAAATCCCCTGACCGGCACGAACCCTGATAGTATCGGGGAATTAAAATGCCGTTGTTGAACATTGTTGTTGAACGTTGTTAACCGAGTTGTATCTCCTTCGCTCGAAAGGAGCATAACATTGGTTCCACAGTACAGAAGTATATTCGTGTGCGCTACTGTTGCTAAGTAAATTGTAGTTGTAATTTTAATTGTATTTTTTAGAAATTTACTAATCCAGGTAATTATAAGTATAATTTCAATTAATTTTTTTTAGAAATTTACTAATACAAGTAAATTATAATTAAATTATATTTCAAATAAGTTTACTTAGCAACAGTAGTACGCGCGCATGTAGACCCAATAATAACGAAGTATCTAAATAGATTTATCGTACTTACGCGACACAAGGAAAAATATAATACACACCATATGGCAATATCGAATCAAGTATATAGTGCCCGAACAGAGTTGCGTCAGCACTCCAGTCTACCAGAGAGAATTTGCGACCAGACGCACTGCACTAGCATAGATCATACACTAAAATAGAAGAAATAAAGTGAAAATCGGTACCGGAAGAACAGCAGAGAGAGATCATACACCAAAATAGAAGAAATAAAGTGAAAATTGGTACCGGAAGAACAGCAGAGAGAGATCATACACCAAAATAGAAGAAATATAGTGAAAATTGGTACCGCAAGAACAGCAGAGATCATACACTAAAATAGAAGAAATAAAGTGAAAATTGGTACCGGAAGAAAGTTGACTTCCAGCTTGAAATTAAGGCCAAAAGTTAGGGTGGTCGACAGATGGGGGAATGGTCCGCGTACCGAAACGTCGGTGTCCAAACGTGCCCCAAAATGTTGCAAATAACTTTCGTGAAATTTAAACTACGGCCGAGGTGGGGCTCCGAATTATAAGAACCATTTTTCCGTACCAGGCTGGGGGTCCGAATTCGGTGGGGGTTTGGGGGTCGAGGGTTCCGAATCCATATTACCAATAAATGGAAGTTACAAGATGGAAATTATGGAAAATATAAAATGCGCCCCAACAAGTTAAAAATCGAGAAAATATGCAAGAAAACAAGTTGAAAATCCAGAAGTTAGAGGTGCAAATGCAATCGGAAACCCCACTCGTGGACAAATAATGATTTTAAGCACTCTTTTCAGACTTACGGTTTAGGCTAGAGAATGTGGTTAGGTATCTCGGGGGTCCCGATCGGGGGGTCGGCCTAAGTCAGGTGAGGCAGACCCCTTAGACCTCTGTTACATGTACGGGTTTACGTCAACCGGGTTTCGAACACACAAACGGACGGCCATAACTTAACTTTAGCTTTTCATTCAAAACAAATGCCATTATTGCTCTTGACTTCACGTGTCATCGTTGTTTGGTTTTCACTCTAGGCAATTGTTGACTTATTCTATAGCATCCTTGCTTAGTTGGAAGTAAAAAAACAAAAAACAGGCGTATTTTAAACATACTTAATGTGCTTAATTTAATTAAATTAATTTAATTAAATTAAGCAAGTAAATTATAATTAAGTTAAATTTCTCTTTGAGGCGGTAAGTAAATTTTTATTTAATTATATTACTCTGGGCGTGTGGTAAGTAAATTATAATTTAATTATATTTAAAACAAATTTAGTCAGCAACAGTAGCTTCCGGTCATGCAATCGCCGTTTTAGCATATTTTTTTCTTGTAGCGCGAGTTATTCAAATCTGTTGCCCATAACTAATAATGTGCGCCATTAGAAAAGTTCTTCGCAGACGGATGTTATTAAATCGCATTTTTATAGTCTTTCATCAAATCGAATGCGGTTTTTTGCCTGAATTGTCATATCCGGTCATGCTATCGGTTGTTTTGGCGTAGCGCAAATTATTAGAAACGGTTGCCCATCTCATACCTAATAAAGCCTTGAGCAACATGGTTCAACGGCACATCGAGAAAAGTGCGATAAGTATGATAATTAAAATGCTTAACTCTACAGTGTCACCAAGCTACCTAGCAGCTGGTTGATTGACAGCGTGGTCGGTAATTAAACTGAGTTGTCATTGGCTGCGCATCTAAGGCTACTGCTAGTTTGATTGAACTATGAAGAAAAACTTGAGTGACGTAGAAAACGGCACCGATGAAATTGGCTTAAAAAAGCAGCAACTTTTCACCGACTTTCTCTATATTCCGATTGGATTGAGTCTGCTCACGTGCAACGGCCTTCTAGTGGCTACGATTCTGCGCTACAAAGCCCTCCGGACGATGAAGGAGTACGCTCCGGTAGCCGGGTTGGCCTTTGCGGATGCCTTATCCGGATTTGCTACCGCTTTTGCTGGTTAGTTTCTTCTGTCTGATTAGGGTTTAAACCTTTAAAAAGCTTGATCTAAATTTTCTATTAAACTACAGTATGCCTGAACCCTAAACCTGCGTGAGAATTGTTAACCCTAAAACCTGATCCGGAACCTAGTTGAAAAAAGCACTCAACTGTCTGACACCCATACATGTAACAAGGGGGGTCTGGGGGGTCTGACCCCAACCCTACTTAGGCCACCCCCCCCCCCGGATGGCCCCCCACCGAGACGATTTCGTAGACCCCCTCCGATTTTTCTGGCAAGTGAATTTTTGAGCAAATTTTTGCAATTTTTTACAATTTCAGACACAAAATGATCGACATGCCATATCAGCAATTTTTCTCGCTCTCTCCATCTACTACCACTCGCAGCCATTCATTACAACTTTCTGTACCTACTGCTCGGTCTATGTCAGACATAATGTTTTTGCTGGCAGGGTTGTTCCGATTTGGAATAGCCTGCCAGATGAAATCGTTCATTCTCAATCTCTAAAAGCTTTTCAACAGGCAGTCAGTCGCATCGACCTTTCGCGTTTTACTAACAGATAGGGTTGAGTTCTAAAATAGCCAATTGGCTTAATTCAATCCTTCTTCCTTGCACGTGCTAATTTGTTTCTTCATTTTGTGTCGTGTTCGTGTACTTTTCTGTAGTGTGCCTGGGAAGTAAAATTTCAATTTCAATTTCAATTTCAAAAAATTGCCAAAATCGCCTGCAAAACAGCACTTTTTAGCTGTATTTCAGCCCAAATTAGCGATTTTTGGCGATTTTTAGCCAAAAAATTGCGATTTTTTCGATTTTTGAGCGTTTTTTAGTGCCCTACCCCCCTCCCAAAATTTTGGCTCGGACCCCCCCCCCGGCCGGTGCCAGACCCCCAACCAACACCCCTCCCCCATCGGCGGATGACCTGTTACATGTATCCTGACACCTACATTGTACAGGTTTTTTATTGCGCGTTCTGTTGTGTGAGAAAAAGCAATGGGCGGCAAGGAACGGTGGCTTTCATACTGAAAGACAGAAAGTTCAAATTACTGTTGGAGAGTCCGTGGTTAAAAAAAGAGGTTCAGGTTCAAGTCAAAGTCCAACAACGAAATTTCAGGTTCAAGTCCATCTTCTAAAAAACCTGGACAATAGGTTCAGGTTCAAGTCGACTGATATTTTCAAAAAGTGTAGAAATTATGCACTGATTGCAATTTTTCTGAGCTATGTAAACCTGTCTACTGTCAGTAAATGACCCAGACCAGACTTTAATGCGGAGTACTTTCGGTTTCAGACATATAATAGGTGGAAAAACATGAAACTATTAAATTTTTGTTGCATTCCGAGCAAAAATTTAACAATTTATTCTCAAAATTTCACTTAAAAATTGAACCTATTGAGTAAGTCCAACAAAACGGGCCAGGTTAAAGCCCAGCTGAATTATAATAGGTTCGGGTTCAGGTTCAAGTTCACAAATTTCAGGTTAAAAACCTATTATTATATTAAGTCCAGGTTCAGTCAGATTGCCAACGGTACTTCAAATCTCGCTTCAAACTGTTGACCTAGGTAAGTGTCCGAACTGTAGCCCAAATATTCCAAAATATCCTCTGGGAGGAAGTGAAGTGTATAAAGCTCCTAACAGATGTTAATGGACATTGATTAAATTGCTCCTCCTGTCAATCATAAGTTTGGTTGTACGTATGCACATGGCCTGTTAACAAAAACAAAAAATAGTGCAGTACGTTCATTTTTGTTGTTTTTGTCTATTAGCATTATCTCAGAAAATTCGAGTACCAAATTTGTGGTAGACAAAAAGCAGGATTTTCTTCAAATTTCCAAAACTGAAAATATTTTCAAACTGTACGTATTTGTAGGTAGCACTGACTGATATTCTTTAAAGTCGTCAAAATTTGAGTGAGTTAAGGTCCAATAATCTGTTTATGCGACAGCATGCACTTTTGACTTTTTAAACTGTATTTTCGATATTATTTGACGTGTATCTGAACCAACTGAACCTAACACTTGTATGCAAAGTGCATTTGAAATGTATACCTCTGAATAGGGCATGACCAGATCAAAATTTTCAACCAGATCCTAATCCAAAATCGGATCACACTCAATATCCGGTAAGCATACATGTAACAGGTCATCCGCCGATGGGGGGAGGGGGGGTTGGGGGGGTCTGGCACCGGCCGGGGGGGTCTGGGCCAAAATTTTGGGGGAGGGGGTGGGCACTAAAAAACGCTCAAAAATCGAAAAAAATCGCAATTTTTTGGCTAAAAATTGCCAAAAATCGCTAATTTGGACTGAAATGCAGCTAAAAAGTGCTGTTTTGCAGGCGATTTTGGCAATTTTTGTGTGTGAAATTGTAAAAAATTGCAAAAATTTGCTCGAAAATTTACTTGCCAGAAAAATCGGAGGGGGGTCGGTGAAATCGTCTCGGGGGAGGGGGGGTCCCCCCCCGGGGGGTCTGCCCTCAGGCGGGGGGGGGGCAGACCCCCCAGACCCCCCTGTTACATGTATGCCGGTAAGCCGAATCCGGATCTAATTAGTTCTTCTAATGTAACATTAGAATCGTTATCACCATACATGTAACGGGGGGGGTCGGGGGGTCTGCCCCCCCCCCGACTTAGGCCAGACCCCCCCCCCGGCTGGGGACCCCCCCCCCCCCCCGAGACGATTTCACCGACCCCCCCTCCGATTTTTCTGGCAAGTAAATTTTCGAGCAAATTTTTGCAATTTTTTACACTTTCACACACAAAAATTGCCAAAATCGCCTGCAAAACAGCACTTTTCAGCTGTATTTCAGCCCAAATTAGCGATTTTTGGCGATTTTTAGGCCAAAAATTGCGATTTTTTTCGATTTTTGAGCGTTTTTTAGTGCCCACCCCCCCCCAAAATTTTGGCTCAGACCCCCCCGTCGCCGGCGCCAGACCCCCCCTAACCCCCTCCCCCCATCGGCGGATGACCTGTTACATGTATGGTTATCACTATCATAAAACAGCCAAAAACCGGCTAAAATACTGAATATATGAGTAATATCTGGTATAAATATGGATACGGCACCGGATCGGCCTGGATTGGACCCGAATATCCGGTCGGGCCCACCTCTGAACCCGAACTTGGACCTGAAATTGAATTTTAGAGATACCTGAACATGGACTTAACTGACATTTTCGAGTGTACCTATTGTACATACCAACTGTAGGTAGTTTAATCGGACGGTTTGTTAAGGCATCTGGCGAATGGTGTTAAGAGCGTTGGGAGCGTCGTCTCTGCCAGTGAGCCGTCGTTTTTGCATTCTGACCCCTCACATCTTCGTTTGGAACATCTCCGATGTTCTCCAGTGTTTCATGATGCTGTCCGTGTCAATAGATCGTTTCTTCGTAGTTCTCATTCCTATTCGCTACATTGGCTGGGACCTGACCTATGGTCTGATACTGGTAGGCTCGGTCTATCTGGGCAGCGCGCTTCAAGCGCTCTTCTTTCTTGTCACCACCATACCTTATGATGAGCCTGACAAAATCGCCGAGTGTCATACAAGTGATGCTTTTTTCCCGGATCATCACATGGTTAGGAAGAGCTTTCGTCTGATGGCAGCCATGGGAAGCATCTTGGTATATCTGGTAGTCATCCTTACATACAAAAACCGAATCACCGATGTTCATGGCAAGGTGCACCCAGTCAAGCTGAAGTTTCAACGTAGACTGGTCAGAACCACAGGTATTTAAATTTTTGTTTATGTACTGAAGCGAGAGAGAGGTTTACTGACAAAACAACAATGACAAAAGGGTTATACCAGTGTGGGTTATATAGTGCGAATCTCTTGCATCACTCCCCCTCAGACGAGCATCGAACCGGGGCCACACCTATGCCTGATGATCGTCCGGCAACACAATGGATCGCTGAGATATTGATCGCGCAGTCGGTACAACCCCATCAGTCAGGAATCACATCGAAAGAAATTGGCTCGCCGGGGAACAGAACTGGGGCTGAGTGAGAAGAATGAGGAGTAGCAGAGGTGAGAGTGGATGAATGAATGAAGCAGTCTGAGTTGTTGTTGGAACGGGAAACGAAACCATAGCCGATTGCAGGATCGAACCACTTGACCATGCCAGGAACTCTGGTAGCGACTGGAGTAAGCTGGTGATCACTCCCCGTGGACGAGTGTCGACTGGGCTGTCTCTGCGCCTGACAAGCGTCCTGGAGTAGAAGGGAACGAGAGCACGTCTGGGAGTTGAGAGTAGTGGTACGGCGAACAACTGGATGAACAGGGGAGACGGGAGTAGACTTGATAGGAGTAGACTTGGGAGAGATGGGTTGCGAATGACACTGGCGAGCGAGATGGCCGACTTTGTTGCAGTTGAAACATCTGGGGGGAACCAGTGGATGCGTGTTGTTCGGGGATCGAAGAGGGAGACGATTGACAAGTGAGAGAGTTGTGAACGGCTTGCTCGGTGTTGCAGTATCTGACTGCCTCTGTAGTAACTGAGTGGATGTTGTGAGGATGAGCTGGGTCAGAAAGGTGATGAATCAGGTGCTTCTTTAGATGCTTTGGAAGGAGATTGAGGTACATAGCCGAAAGAATTGAGTCCGGATTAGTGATGCTCGCGGCCATGGCCTTGAAACGACGAGTGGCTCAAATGATGTCGGAGTCATACGGGAGCTGGAGGAGGCTGATAGCGAGCTGGATTTGAGATTCTGCAGGTTGAAGGAGGGGTTCCAACGCGGCCAGAGCTGACGCCAAGGTTGTCGTTTGGTCAGGAGAGATGGAGTGGAACAGCTGGCAAGCGGCAGGATCGAGAGAATCTTCAGGGACCTTGTACCATAGCAGGCCAGACTGCTGGACGTAGTGAGTGACTTCCTCTGACCATCTAGCGAAAGTAATGGCGTTGTCCGACTGAAGGAAACGGTATACGGTAGGACGCGGAAGGTTGACGGTGAGCTGGGGGTGTGCAGGCGGATGCTCGCGGAGACTTGTTAGGAGATGGAGCACTTGTTGTTGTTGCTGCTGATGAACGGCCAGGAATTGTTGCATCTGCTCTTGTTGCTGCTGTAGGAGTATTTGTACCAGTGAAGGCTGTTGGATCGGGGTTTCATCAAGGTTGTGCAGATGGGAGGCAGAAGGGAGAGGCGTTGACCGAGTAAGTTATAAGTATAAGTTTTACTTTCTCTCAGAGAGCACGGAACACACATCGCCAATTTGACATAACGCGCGTCCGTATCAATGTTAGCAGAAATGCAGAATAAATACATATTGTGTCACAGTTTATGTTTTACGAAATTTCCTAATTTTGAGCATGCCGTAGTCTATGAACAAGTTTTCTTCGCCGTCTGTCTGTCTTTGACGGAGTTCGTTTCGCAGGTCAAATGCTTTTTTAGCCTGCCAAGGTGTCAGATCGTGTCCCAGATAAACGTCTGAATACTGAGGTTTTTTAGTCAATACCGACCGCTTCTTGGTGAGGACCGCCATCTTAGCTGCAATGTCTTTGAATTGAACGATCACTCGTTTTCCCACAGTTAGAGTGTTGGCAATGCTTTTAGCGTCTACAGAAAAATCATACAGCAGGTCTTTCACCAGGTCAGGGACGGTCTTTGTGTCAGTAGTGTCCGAGATCAGTCCGTTTATGATGATGTTGTACTGGCGTCTTTTCCTCTCGCGTTCCTCGCGCTCCCAATCACAGACGCGAACAAGTGCAGAGTGAGCACGGTCATAGTCAGCTGCCGGGTCAGGCACAGGCAAGCCATTCTTCGCTGTCTGTAGAACAGCAGCGTATGTCTTTGTATTTGCGCTGGAGATGCGGTCATTTATTGATCGAAGGTCAGTACTAACTTGTTCAAGTTGACTCTGCAGGGTGTCAATTCTCTGGGAGACTGTGGCCATATTCTCGGTTTCCCGTTGGTCTCTTTCACCGTATTTGTCAAATTTGGTGTGACATTCAAGACAAATCGGTGCGCTGAACATAGCCTTAGTGCCCAAGGACTTCTCCAGCCAGTCTACAGCATAGCTTCTGGACATCGGTTTCACTTGTAGGTGGTTGCCAAAACAGCTTTGGCAAAGCAAGTCTTTGTGACAGTAAGTACACTTCACGGATTTCACTATGCTGAAGGCCGACAGGCATTCCCGACAAACTGTCTTTTCTTTGACTGCACTAGCTGATCTCGTTGATTTTGCCATCTTGATTTTACTGGAAGAACGAACACGCAATAACGTTGGCGTTCACAGAGCGCTATGATAAACAAGTCAGGCAGCGCTGACCAGGCACACAACCGGCCGCGGCCAGTGCAGCGAGCACACTCTGGGCGGTGACAGGAGACGACGGGCGGTGACAGGAGGACGGTGGCGGAGTGGGCGAGACATCTGTAGTAGTCGAGAGGCGAGTCGAGGAAGCGGAAGTAGAAGGGGAATGGGAAACTGGAACGGTCTTAGGCTTGCGTCGAGTTGAGCGTCTAGGCGGTTGAGTGGGTTTGGCCTTCGGCATGCTGGTTGGATATATGAACGGGTTGAACGGATGGACGAGTGGTTGACGGTCTAACGGATGGATGAAGAACTGACGGTTGAATGGAGAGGTTGAAGTTGTAGCGGTTGTAGTAGAAGTAGTCGTAGGAACGCGGAGATAGTAGGACACAACACAACACAAATGATGCTCCCGGGTCTGAGAGGCACCAAATGAAGCAAGAGAGAGGTTTACTGACAAAACAACAATGACAAAAGGGTTAGACCAGCGTGGGTTATATAGTGCGAATCTCTTGCAGTACATACAGTAGATGTTATACCTGTAACAGGGGGTACTGTTGTTTGGGTATGGGATTTTCAGGAATCGATTCGGTATGGGTAGGTATTCGCAAAAATACCGGTATACCGGTATTTATTCGGTATTTGCTGAAAATGTTTTACCAAGTCAAAACACTGAATTTCCCATTTACAAGGCCATGGATTTAGTTATTTCCAAGGTTAGAAGCTAGAAAATCCAACGAAAGCAATGAGATATACAGTTTTTGGAAATTTTTGAAAATATTTATTAGTTTTACTGCAGTGAAAATTGTTTCTATAAATAATTTTGGCTAAGAGAAATGCTTCAATTGTACTGTACTGTAGTTTTAAGGCCTGCTGGTGTGCAGAAAGGAGGTCTAAGGAGAAGTGACAAAATGCGCGGCTATTTTGTTGATTGTGAATGTACAGGGTGTCTCAAAAAAATGATCACATTTCTTTTTACTGCCATTTCCGCAAATTTTGACCAAATAGGCTGAAATTTGGACCTTAGGTGCCAAAGTTCGGGGAATTTTATGTGTTAAAGTTTGGTGCACTAGGCTTGACTCATTCACGAGAAATTTCAAAAAAAGTGAAATTTGGTAATTTCAATAGTGAAAGTGACGGTCACCGAAAAAACGTTACATTTCAGTATCGCCTAAACTCTAACGATAGCGTTGGAGTTCATGTGTCAACTTTTTACACACGAATTACCCTGAATTTCTGCGTTTACACTTCAAATTTCATCCAATTCCGACAAAAATTAGGAAAGATACAGGAAAAAGAAATGTTTCCATTTTTTCGGTGACCGGATTTCACTATTGAAATTACCAAATTTCACTTTTTTTTAAATTTCTCGGGAATGAGTCATGCCTAGTACAGCAAACTTTAACACATAAAATTCCCCGATTTTTGGCACCTATGGTCCAAATTTCAGCCTATTTGATCAAAATTTGCGGAAATGACAGTAAAAAGAAATGTGATCATTTTTTTCGGTGACCGGCTTTCACTATTGAAATTACCAAATTTCACTTTTTTTTAAATTTCTCGGGAATCAGTCAAGCTTAGTGCACCAAACTTTAACACATAAAATTCCCCAAATTTTGGCAGCTATGGTCCAAATTTCAGCCTATTTGGTCAAAATTTGCGGAAATGGCAGTAAAAAGAAATGTGATCATTTTTTTGAGACACCCTGTACTATACATTAACTACCTACATAGAGACTTGATTATTAAGGAGCAGTGTGAAGTTAAGCCACCAAAACTAGACCAATGCTTTCTAATGACAAAACAAGTTTGGGACAGGGAGTCCGGTCAGGGGACTAAAAATCCTTCAAATCCGATATTTTGGAAGAAAATCGTAATAGAATATGTTTCTGCATGCCGCAAAAATGCAAAATTACAAAGAAAACATTGTGATCATAGGGAATTTTCGATAAAAATTGCACTAGCTGAACAAAAAATACCGATTCCCAAATAAATACCTTGGTATTCCCAAAACAATCGGTATACCGGGTATGGGTATTTATTAAAATACCTGGAATCGGTAGGTATTTATTGGGTAGGTATTCCGAAAAATACCCATTTTTCGGTATGGGTTCGGTATACCCAATCAACAGTAACAGGGGGCTCTGGGGGTCTGTGCCCCACCCGACTTAGGCCAGCCAGAAGCCTCCCCCGAGACGATTTTTCCGACCCGCCCTCCGATTTTTCTGGCAAGTAATTTTTGGAGCAAATTTTTTCGATTTTTTGCAATTTCAGACGCAGAAATTGCCAAAATCGCCTGTAAAACAGGACGTTTTAGCTGTATTTGAGCCTAAATTATGGATTTTTTACGATTATTAGCCGAAAAATTCGATTTTTTCGATTTTTGAGCGTGTTTAGTGCCAAATCCCCTCCGTTCTCTACCCATGGTCATGGGTGCGGTACATATGGTATGAAATCTGAAGGGAGTGGCGGCATTCAGGCAAGTTTCTTGCCGCAAAGAGTTGGTGGTCGACATAAAGCCCAACCCAGCCGCCGAAAACTGGTGACAGCGAGTAGGTAAATGGTAGCCACAGACTGGAGCTGCCTAAACATCTGAAGCTACAATACCAACCACACATGTGTTGGGACAAACGGGAACGGGGACAGCTACACTGAGACCCGCCCAGACTGACACTGAGCATGTGTTTAGGCTAGTAGCGCAGGAAGGGCAGGATGTGAGTGTACTTGATTGGCCCGCAGTGTTGCCTAATGTAGGGAGTTACAACGCCCCCCCCCGGACAATCCATCCATCCACCATAAACGGTGTTCAGTGCCTGACTACTATTTTCAATTGTGATCGGCTGCAGGGATCAGTTCACTGTGCACCTTTATCTTTTACGGAATTCCTCAGCTAACCAGCATTGGTGCGCTGTACAGCAACGGCCAGAACCCTGTCTTTTCTCTGCTCAACTCTTGGGCCTGGGTGATCAGCAACCTCAACCCTCTGGCCAATCTGTTCATTTACTCTCGCCGAACCACTGACATCAGAATAGGAGTGAAAGCGTTGCTACGCTGCAAAACTCTCTCTCACAACAAGCACCTCTGGGTGGAGAAGCCGCCCAAAAACCAGGTGGCGCCCCGGCGCAAATAGATCACCAGACCAGATTGGTTGGTTCCTACTGTCCTCAACAACATTCTGCTTACTGTTCTTTGCTATTGCTATTGTTTCCGAGTTTGTATGTACGCGTATGTGTATCTCTGATTCGATCGAGTCTTGGTATTCCAAGTTGAAAATCGAAATTTTGCGAAGAGGGCTCTGCGTTGGTGCACTAATAGACATTCATGAGTTATGTTAAACATGCAAAGGGTTTATGGATTTGACGCTCCATTCTCAACATATAAGCCTTCAAAAATCGTAGTTAAATACTAATAGTAGTTGGAACTTAAAAATCGGGACGTTTAGGTAACTTTTAGATTAAGTTTTAGTCCAAAATAATTTTTGAGCAAACAAAGTTTTTCGATCCCATTTGAGAAACAAAGTTAGTCTTACGAATGTCGGGTCGTAGCCAGAAATGCGCCTTCGAATGTACAAAACCATTCAGAATTTCCTAGTTTTGAATGAATGAATGAATTTTACTATTAGCAACAAAACACCCAATGAATCTCGCACTATACTGAACAGCAGAGGGCGGGCTGGGCCGTTATACGGCTGCCAATGCCCCACCCTTCAGGTACGGAGTTAAATCAAAATTCTCTAAAGCTTTACGAAAGCTGCGCACGGACCGACTTTCAACAATTAGGCAAACCATTCCAAACGGAAATTACTCGTACTGCAAAGAAGTATTTTCGGAGATCCAATCTGGCTTTAGGCAAGTACAATTTGTACGAATGGCCTCGAGTAGAGACATACTGTGCGTAAACAAAGAAGGCCTCAGCGGGAACATCCACCAATCCATGCAAAATCTTGAAAACCATGACTAAGTCTGCAATAAGACGTCTTTGCTCCAATGATTCTAATTTTAAAGCAGCTAGACGGTCTTTATACGGAATATTCTGGAGTCCTGGGACACGCCTGGTGAACAGTCTTTGAACTCTCTCCAGCAAATCAATATCCTTCAAAAGATATGGATTCCAGACTTCGCTCGCATACTCTAATTTAGAACGCACGAACGTTTTATAAAGATTTACCAGGAGTGTATACGTTTTAGTTTCAAATGATCTAAAAATCAAGTTTACCAATTGAAATCCTTTAGCCGCAATTTGCTGACAATGCCTGGAAAACTTCAAATCATCTGATATTAGCACCCCCAGATCAGAGATAGAATGTACTACTTCTAAATTAATACCATTGACCATATACGGAGTGTTTGCATTACCATAACCAAGATGCATTATTGCACATTTATGGATGGCAACTGATAGCTGCATCCTCTCTGCCCAAGCCACAGGGTTGGGTAGCTGTTAAAAACACGTTATTAACACGTGTTATTAACACGTTAATAACACGTTATTAACATGAGGCTTGTAAATAATTCGAATTAGTGTAAAAATTATTTTAAGCTTCCCGCAATTCGGGATGCATCCAGCGCTTCATAGAATGATTATTTACCGTACTTCTGCTAGTTATTGAGACCTTCAACAGTCTGACTACAAACTTAGTATAGTAAACACATGTGAACTTTGTCAGACCGTCGCGTCAAAGTAACACTGCACTGCAACTAAGACCAGCAGACTTTGTGTTTACGTTTTCCTATTTTTGGAAGTAGGCCTAAGTTATTATAATAACGTTAAGTGAAGTGACATTGACTTCGCAGTGGCTATCTTTTTTGCATCCACCCACCACTATAAAAAGGTTGCGTATTTTCAGTCGGTAAAGGTTAGTTTGGTCACCCGAAATTCAACCACTGTTTTCGGATTAGGCTTAGGCTCAGGCTAGGGCTTTTAGGCTTAGGCTTAGAGGCTTAGGTTCTGGCTTAGGCTTAGGTAAGCACTAGGCAGGCCTACGACAAGTGCGGTCACTTTATTTTCGGGTGACCAAACTTACCTTTACCCTTCTTTCTGCGTATGACGTTCTTGCCAGTGGAAGCCTAGTATTTTAAACATGCTTCAGACCAAAAAAATGGAAAGTGTTTTAGTCAAAATTTAAGACCACTTTTATGCTAGTTACTATTTTAGGCAATTGCAAATAATACTTGTCTGCCCTCTTTAATGTGTGTTCTATACTCTTTTAAATTTTGTCGGTTCTGCCAGCAAAGGCCATAAGTCTCGTGAGCCAATTCCTGCGATGTCTGGTCGACCCAGAAACAACGTTGTGTGGCAGCATTTGACCAGCGTTAAAGTGAACAACAGAGTAACTGCCGCAATCTGCAAGTACTGTTCTGACAGAAAGGCACCCAACCTAAGTCGGTTGTTGCGTCATCTGCTTGAGCAGTGCCCGAGTATTCCAGTGCACCAGCGCGATTCTCTGAAAGCTGCAACGAGTTCATCATCTGCCGATGATGATGGTCCTGTTGATGCTACCCCTACTGAACGCAATTCAAGCACCCCTGCCCAGAAGCGTGCCACACACTGTTTTCATAATGCTGTTGCACTGTTATGTTTCTACATAAAACTGCAATACCCTTTTAAATGATTAGCTTATGGCCATGAAACAGTGTTTACTAGGCTTTTGCCATGCTGCTGGAGCAAATTCAGGCGTTTTTGAATTTTTAACAGGTTTTTATGTTAATAACACTGTTATTAACGTTATTAACACTGTTAATAACAGGTCTGAATTTTTAACTGTTAATTATACAACCCTGCCAAGCCATTACTTGCTGCAGATCGTACTGTAGTCTAGCATTGATTTCAGACTTTGACACAGCAAAATAGAGTTTTGTGTCGTCGGCGTAGAGTACCAACTCTGAGTGTGTCAGAACAGACTCAATATCATCTATATATACAAGAAATAAAAGTGGACCCAATTTGCTACCTTGCGGCACTCCTGATGTAATAGGCAACAAATTGGATGATTCATTATCAATGCTAACATATTGATAACGATCCGACAAGTAATTCCGCAACCACTTCAACAATTTTCCGCAGATGCCTTTTGCCTCAATCTTAGCAAGTAATTTTGCATGAGAAACAGTATCAAAAGCCCTTGCTATGTCAAGATAAACAACGTCCACCGTTTGATAATTATCCAGCTGTTTTGTCCATTCATTCATACAAAATAAGACATGTCTAAAGCTTCTATTCCCGATTTATGGCATATTAATGAGAGTTGGGATCTATATGTACCAAATCGATAACGCTACAAAATTATGAAATACAAAAAACTGCATGGGAGCATACATGAGCCGGAAAAATCCGGAGGGGATGTGGAGGTTAGTGTTGTTACAATACCAAAATTTCCGTTTGACTATGACTATGACTACCACTCGTTTGAGTACAATACCAAGGTAGTCAAATTTGACTATATTGTAGTCAAACCGTTTGACTACCATGGCCACCGGTTTGACTACTTTGACTACTTTTTGAGACATGGCAAAATTGACGTTTTCAGTGATTTCTAAGCTTCAGTCACCAAGTGTCAGTCAAAAATGACTTTGACTGAGTGCACAAAGTGTTTACTTTGAAATAAACAGTATAGTTAACTGCTACAAATTAAGGTCGTTTTGCAGGCGATTTTACCATTTTTTGTGTCTGAAATAGTAAAAAATCGCTAAAATTTGCTCAAAAAATTATCTGCCAGCAAAATCGGAGGGGGCTCGGGAAAATCGTCTCGGTAGGGGGTCCCCATCCGAGGGGTCTGGCCTAACTCGGGTGGGGGCAGACCCCCTGTTACATGTATGCTGACACCTGTTATCAGTTCACAGTTTTAGAGAAAAGGGTTTTTTGTCTTCTAAAGAGCTAAAAATGAAATGAATTTATAAAATATTTAGTTGCGAACCGTAAAAATGTGGAAAATATGCTTGAAAGGCCGCTGCTTATAACAAAACGTAGTCATAGTCAAACGGTTTGACTACCTGGTCTTCGTTTGACTACGTATTTATGGTAACCAAGGTAGTCAAACTTTGACTTTGACTACCTTCCTGTTTGACTGCGATATCACAAAAAGTATTAACTATGACTTTGACTTTGACTATAGTCATAACAACACTAGTGGAGGTAGTCTCGGGGGTCCTACAAAAGCCCAAAAAACGCCTAAAAAGTTCGCCCAAAAAGAAAATTTTCTCCCTCGGGGGGGGGGGGGGGGGTGGCACGTGGGGGTATTGGCCGGCGAGTGGGGTAAACGGTCACCTCCGGGGCCCACGTATGCATGGGAGGGATTCCTGCCGTCCCAATTTTTAGGGTTGGGAATAGAAGCTTTATATATGGCAAAACTAGTAAATTATGCATAATTTTGGCCATTCGAAGGCGCATTTTTCACGAATGTCGGGTCGTACCTACAAACGCTACCAAGCTGTAGCAAATCGATAGCACTACAAAATTACGAAATGAAAAAGCTACGTAGGCGGTTCCAATCGAGCTAGGGTCGGCCAACTGGGATCGAAAAACATTTTAAAAATTATAATTATTATTTTGGACCAAAACTTCTTAATCTATAAGTTACCTAAAAGTCATCTTGAGAATGGAGCGTTAAATCCATAAACGCTTTTCAGCTTTAACATAACTCATGAATGGCGATTAGTGCACCTACGCACAGCCCTCTACGCTAATTGATTTTCAACTTGGAAGCAGTAAGGGGAAAGACTTGATCGAATCAAACACTGACTCTTTAGGCCAGTGCAACTCGTTATTTACAGGGTGTGTCAAAAAAACAACCCAGCAGAGTTTTTGCTGTAGCAACCGCAAATCTCAACCGATTTGAATGAGTCCTGCTTTAAATGAAAGACAAATAAATTCTTGAAAGACTGGTGAAGGCCCTATTAAGATACGATGCTTAGTTCCTGAGATATTTTCCTTCAAACTCAAAACAGAGATTTTGGCGGTGAACAAGAGCGATTCCGTTGCACTTCACAACAAAACGGATTCCTACTGGTGCGGGGCAACAAGACTTTTACAAATGAAGTAACCAAGCATGTGTGGCATCAGAAAAACCTCGTTACGTTAGCCCTGAGCAGTAGGAATCGGTTTTATTATGAAGTGCAACAGAATAATAAAAATCGCTCTTGTTCATAGCCAAAATCTGTTTTGAATTTGAGTGCAAATATCTCAGGAACCAAGCATCATATCTTAATAAAAGCTTCACCAAACTTTCAAGAATTAATTTATCTTTCATATAAAATAGGACTCACTGAAATCGGTTGAGATTTGCGGCTGCTACAGCAAAAAATCTGCTATGTTGTTTTAATCTCTGTTGTTCACTGCCAAAATCTCTGTTTTGATTTTGAAAGCAATTATCTCAGGAACTAAGCAACGCATCTTAATAAAAGCTACACCAGTCGTTCAAGAATTTATTTATCTTTCATTTGAAGGATGATTCATTCAAATCGGTTGAGATTTGCGGTTGCTACAGCAAAAAATCTGCTGGGTTGTTTTTTTTTGACACACCCTGTATATATAACACCGGTTTTTGTCTTTCCGCACTTTGGTATGGTCCCGACAAATTTGATTCTTTCTTAACTACTGGAAATTGGCATTTTCGTCGATTTTTTTCGTGTTCCTCGTTCTTATGAAAAACAACGAATTCGGCGCTAGATGTTCAATTGGTTCCATGTATAGTAGACTTCAGGCATTCGAATGATACAAGAATTCTGCTCTTTGCCGTTAATCCCACAAAAGGTGTTGAAGTTTCTGTAACCCTTAATTTTTGCCATTTCAGTCTTTTATTGCACGCAACACTTGCAATCATACTTTTTTCGCATTAATTTACAATGCAGCTGTGCTACAGATATTCACACGTTTTTAGTAGATTCTAAACAATCAAGTGGGTCCAATCTTCGTATAACTCGCGCCATAGAAAATCAGTCGTCGTTCGAACGTCCACCAAATTATGACTTGACCCCAGCGGCTGTTTCTTTAATTCTTCATTAAATTCAGTGCCGTTTTTTGCGTAAATAATCGCACCCGGTCGTGCTCTCGCCGTTTTAGCATAATTTTTAAAAAAAAAAACTGTTACCCATAACTGAAAATGGGACCAAGTGCGCCATACAAAAGTTCTTCGCAGACGGATGCTTTTGAATGGCATTTTTCTAATTTCTCATGGAATCGAGTGCGGTCTTTAGCGTAAATCATCATATCCGGTCATGTCATCGGCGGTTTTAGCATAATTCTTTTGCTGTAGCGTGAATTTTTGAAAACCATGGGCCATACCTAATTGGAGAGATGGAATGTCTGATTGTTACATGGATATGAAGGAGGAGTGTTCGTCTTGCATCGGCGGCAAACCGGTTATTAAAAATTTCAAACCAAGATTACATCGACAGTTTACAGAGACGTGCAACAGGACCTGGCGCATTATCTGCGCCCACGGCCGCCAAAAAGTAACCGACCATTTGTTTATTGCTGCCCGTCGCATCTGACACAATGAGAGCGCTGTTCTGTCTGCTTCTGGGCGTCGTTTTTAGCCCCTCGCCGGTGCGAAGCGGCAGTGAGCTGGACTGCGACCGAGTCAACTGCATCTTGTGCCAGGTCAAGGACTTTTACGAATCGTGCGAAAGCTACTGCGTCGGCAGTTGTCCCGCCAAATACCTGGTGCGTTTGTTGCTCTTTCTTCGCCATCAATTTTCCACCGTATTCGTTTGTTTGACACTGTAGTGGTCGGTAGCTACCGTAATAACGCCGGGCTATTATTATTATTGTTAATATAGGGTATTTTTGTCTTATAAACAAGGAATTACAGCTGTCTGTATATATACATCTCTGTATATACAGTATAGATAAAAAAAAATGTCCCATCGCTTTTTCGGCCTTCACTCAAACGTTTCGTTCTCAGTCACTTCTTTACCGATTTGGCTCAAATTTTCAGCAAAAATTAACAACATGGTTGGCTAAATATTCTGCAAGTGTGATGTCAAAATTCCGACTCATACTGGTTTTATGACCCGAAAACTAGGAATGAGGGTGGTCCACGCAAATTTAATTTTTTTCGGTAATACAAGGAGTACAGGCCTGAAACTTGCAGGAATGATTGGTGTTGCTATTGGGCATAATATACTAAGCGGGCAGCCCTGTAGCTCAAAGGGCACTAAAATGGGGGAATTTCAAAAACATGACGAAATATGACTTTTCTTCGCAAAACCGGCAAAATGACGATTCTAAAGATTTTCAATTTTCAAAAAACGCTGCAGGGATGGTTACTATGGTGTGGAACAGAGCTTAAATATCAGGTTCATTTATTTGTCGAACTTCCTGCTACAATCTGTGTTGATTAACAACAGATTCAGTGCTTTGATTCCAGAAGGTGCAGATTTCTTAACTATGGGATTTTCACTCATGTTTTTGAAATTCCCCCATTTTAGTGCCCTTTGAGCTACAGGGCTGCCCGCTTAGTATGTTATGCCCAATAGCAACACCAATCATTCCTGCAAGTTTCAGGACTGTACTCCTTGTATTACCGAAAAAAATTAAATTTGCGTGGACCACCCTCATTCCTAGTTTTCGGGTCATAAAACCAGTATGAGTCGGAATTTTGGCACTAAACTCGCAGAATATTTAGCCAACCATGTTGTTAATTTTCGCTGAAGATTTGAGCCAAATCGGTAAAGAGGTGACTGAGAACGAAACGTTTGGGTGAAGGCCGAAAATGCGATGGGACATTTTTTTTTATCTATACTGTATATATGTACTCTGCTTAGTTCCTGACATATTGGCTCTCAAAATCAAAACAGTGATTTTGGCAGTGAACAAGAGGGATTTTTTATTATTCTGCACTTCGTAATAAAACGGATTCCTGCAAATGCTAAGGGCTCTTGGAGGCTTTACAGGTGACGCAGAAACTCGGTTTACTTCAACACTAAAGTATCAATAGCCCCAGCAGTAGGAATCTGCTTTATTATGAAATGCAACGGAATCGCTCTTGTTCTTTGCCAAAATCTGTTTCGAATTAGAAGGCAAATATCTCAAGAACTAAACTGTGAATCTCAATAAAAATTGCACCAATCTTTAAAGAATTTATCAGTCTTTCATTCAAAAAGGGTTCATTCAAATCGGTTCAGATTCATGGTTGCAAAAGAAAAAAATCTGCTGGGTTGTTCTTTATCACTCTTGTTCATTGCCCAAGTTTCTGTTTTGACTTTGAGATCAAATATCTCAGGAACTAAGCATGCTATCTTAATAAACGGCACATCAGTCTTTCAAGAATTTATTTATCTTTTATTTAAAAAAGCATTCATTCAAATCGGTTGAGATTTGCGGTTGCTACAGCAAAAACTCTGCTGGGTTGTTTTTTTGGCACACCCTGTACATTGTACATTGTTTGCATAATGTACATTGTTTTTGGTTTGTATATATACATACTGTATACGTATGTATTGGATTTTCGATTATGTTTTATACATACGCAATAGAACCGAATATGCAAACGGTTTGCATATTTGTTTGACGTTTGCATATTTTGCATATTTCCAATGACAGAAAATTGTCCTACCTCACTGTTATCTATCTATCAAAACTTTATACCGTAGGAAATTCTGTTCCCAATTTCGGTTTTTCCTCTGCTGACATTCATTCAAAAGTTCAGACCTTTCTTCTAAAATCAGAAATTTAAGCTACATTGGTATATGAAGTGAATGATGAAATGATGCGAATTATTTCTGATTCTTCTAGTTTCTCTCATAAAAAAGAAAACATTTTCGATTCATTTATTACAAACCTCAGTTGCTTTTGCTTGTTATCTTGACACTGTTGAAATTTTTTAGTGAATATTGTGCCAGTTTTCTCATTGATTACTATCTTTGAAGCAGTAAACTGAGTAGGGTTTACTGTTTTGTAGGCTATTTACGGCTTAAATTCAGTGTTTTCTTAAGGCAAATATAGTTTGGCCACCTTGCATGTGAATTTTGTCCAGAAAACAAATTTTCAACAGTATTGTGCAGTTTTCTAAAAATATACAAATATGCAAAAGTATGCAATAATTCTATTTTTGTCTGATATACAGGGTGTGTCAAAAAAAAAAAACAACCCAGCAGAGTTTTTGCTGTAGCAACCGCAACTCTCAACCGATTTGAATGAATCCTGCTTTAAATGAAAGACGAATAGATTCTTGAAAGACTGGTGGAGGCCCTATTAAGCTACGATGCTTAGTTCCTGAGATATTTTCCTTCAAACTCAAAACAGAGATTTTGGCAGTGAACAAGAGCGATTCCGTTGCACTTCACAACAAAACGGATTCCTACTGCTGAGGGGCAACAAGACTTTTACAAATGAAGTAACCAAGCATGTGTGGCACCAGAAAAACCTTGTTACGTTAGTCCTGAGCAGTAGGAATCGGTTTTATTATGAAGTGCAACAGAATAATAAAAATAGCTTTTGTTCATTGCCAAAATCTGTTTTGACTTTGAGTGCAAATATCTCAGGAACTAAGCATCGTATCTTAATAAAGCTTCATCAATCTTTCAAGAATTGATTTATCTTTCATATAAAATAGGACTCACTGAAATCGGTTGAGATTTGCGGCTGCTACAGTAAAAAATCTGCTGGATTGTTTTAATCTCTGTTGTTCACTGCCAAAATCTCTGTTTTGATTTTTAAAGCAATTATCTCAGGAACTAAGCAACGCATCTTAATAAGTGCTACACCAATCGTTCAAGAATTTATTTATCTTTCATTTAAAGCAGGACTCATTCAAATCGGTCGAGATTTGCGGTTGCTACAGCAAAAAATCTGCTGGGTTGTTTTTTTTGACGCACCCTGTATAACTATATTCATATAGATTTAATCCTACTTTGCATGTATACATATGTATTTGAAAATCCTAATCTTTGCCATCTGTACAAGAAACTTGTACAGGGTGGATTGATTATCAAACGTAATTTTCGTCTTGCTATAACTTTTGCGTTCGTCAGTAAATTTGGCTGCAATTTTTTTAGCACAACATGATTTCTCCTCAGAGCTTTTACTCGTCGCTTCAACCACAAGTTATGCACATCCATGTGTCAGCCATCACTTGATACTCTACGACGTGTGATAGTGGACAGGTGAAAGTGCAATAACCAGGGGTTGAAGCGACAGAGTTGGCCCAAATTGTGAGAGTAAAAGCTCTGAGGAGAAATGCATGTTATGTTAAAATTTCAGCCCAATTTATTGATTGCTGCGCTACTATTCTTTCGTGATTGCTTTTGGGGCGCTATTATTATTGGAGCGGCGCTAGTATTTGAGCGTGCGCGTTTATTATTTTAATGCTTTACATAAAGCCATCTCAAGTATCCTCATTTTTCGGAAAATACAGTACAGGGTATTTTTATCTTCAACACAAGCAATCTTTATACGAATTTTCAATCAGCTGATTATTTTCTCAAGATTAATCAAAGAAAGTTGTCTCTAAGGGACGGTAGGACTATTTTACACTGGAAACACGGACAAAGCGTTGATAGCAAGCAGTGCGCGAGGGGAGAGCCATTATTAGAACGGCGCTACTATTAGAGCGTTTTACGTATAGTATTTACTTTCAGGCTGTCTGTAATGTCGCTAGTATATTTGAAGTTTTGCGGCTAACATCTACATTTTAGCGAAATCAAGCCAAAACCTTGATTTTATTTAAAAATTGGACTGTCTGTCGTACCGTCAAGCGAGACCCTTCTCTCCTCTCCTCTCAGCCCCCAAAAGATTTCAAAACACCCCTGTCCTGTCTGAGAACACTACTGCACAGACGATTTCAGTACATCAACAAGCCAGATGAGAGGGCTGATCGGGCTTCTTCCGAGGAAACAACGCCAGCAATGGAAGAGGACGAAGAAACCACCACCAACCCTTTTATAGAATATTACGACGAACCTACAACTGTTGCCTTTGACTATGGAGAAGAAAAAAAGCGTCGTACCACTAGAAAGCCAGCTAAGGTACCCACCCACCCGTTTCACTACTGATCAATTGCCTGCTTTCGTAAGAGAACCAGTTTTCAGAGTCTGTGTTCAGCAAAAATTTAAACACGTTTGTTTCAACAGCTCCCGCCCACACATTTAATTTCAGTTTCTAACGTAGTGTGCTGCAAAAAATGTCCGCCCCCGCTTCGTTCTCGTCATATCTTTGTATATTTATTTGCTTCGTAAAATTTTAAGGATTAATTCACAAGATGACTGGGCAGAAACTGTGCCAAAAATCTGACTCGCTCAGGTTTCTTGAGAAGAAAACTAAGAATTATGGTGAGTCTCAAATTTGCAGGAATGATTGCCATTGGGCATGACAAACCGACTGGAGATCCCTATAGCTCAAAAGGCGTTAAATTGGAGAATTTCAAAAACACGATTGAAAATCGCATAGTTTAGAAATTCGCACTTTCTACAATCAAACCATTGAATCAGACCTTATTCAAGACATATTGAAGCAGGAAGTTCGACAAATGAATGAACCTGATATTTGAACTGTTCTGTTCCACATGATAGAAATAAACCTTCCCCAAAGTGTTTTTTAAAAGTCCAAAATCTTCAGAATCTTTATTTCACTTGTTTTACGAAGAAAAGTCATATTTTGTCATCTTAGCGCCGTTTAAGCTATAGGGATCCACAGTCAGTATGTCATGCAAATGGCAATGCCAAGCATTGCCGCAAGTTTTCGACCTCGACCATACTCTTTGAACCAACGAAAAATTTCTTTTTTCCATGGACCACCGTGATCTTTGGTTTTTGGCTCATAAAATCTGGAGCCAGTCAGAATTTTGGTACCAAACTTGCGCAATGTCTGCCCAGTCATCTTGTTAAATTAGCCTGAAATTTTGAAGCAAATCTATAAAGAAATGAGCGAGATAGAATCGTCTGAGTAATGTTGGAAAATGGGTGGACAATTTTTAGTCTATACTGTACTGTAGCTACAATGTACATATGTACGTAGTACTTACTGTATGTACAGAGTACAGTTGGTAGGTACTTCAAAGTTTCAGTTATCCAGGTTCAGGTTCAGCTACATTTTTCAGAAGTAGAGGTGTCGGGTTCAAAATAAGATCGAAAATTGACTGTCCGCTTTCAAAAACCCATGCAGCTCCGGTCGGGCTGCGGTTCGCATAAAACAGACTGTCATATATTTGTTTGACTCAAATTTTGATGATTTTAATTAGTGCCAGTGCTATAAAAATACCATCTCACACACAGTGCGTTGAAGAAAATCTGTTTTTTATAGTCTACCAGAAATTTGGTACTCAATTTAATTACCTAATTAGTTAGACGCCCAGGTGGGCGTTTAGCTGGAGGTAAACGTTAAACGCCCAGGGCGACAAACTGAAATTGAAATGAGCGACCTGGCTCGCCGCATTTCAGCGTAAAGCGGATCAGAAGTCAAACATTTTCATAAAAACAAAGGTTGGAATTTGTAAAAAAAAATGCTGAAATGAAGTTCTTCTGTGGAATAGAAACTAAAAAGTAGTTGAATTAGCTTTCGCTTGTACCGTGTTTAAAACTTCCTGGGCGTTTTTAAAAAAATCAATTTCAAATTATTTCCTGATTTTGCCTACATTCAGTTTAGCGTCGACTCTGGTTCAAAAAAGTGAACGTACTGTACGTATGTCATAGTCTTCTTTCGTTTAACAGGCCATCTGGATACTACCAAACTTATGATTGACAGGAGTAGGCAGTTCGCACGTCTAAGCCAGGATGACGCTTAGATATTTTGAATAATTTGGGCTAAAAATTAGGGCACTTATAGATAAAACTTCTGAGTTTGTTATTTGAAGTTTCTGTCTTTTAGCATGAAAATACGATCTACAGGGTGTCTCAAAAAAATGATCACATTTCTTTTTACTGCCATTTCCGCAAATTTTGACCAAATAGGCTGAAATTTGGACCATAGGTGCCCAAAATCGAGCAATTTTATATGTTAAAGTTTGGTGCACTAGGCTTGACTCATTCCCGAGAAATTTCAAAAAAAGTGAAATTTGTTAAATCAATAGTGAAAGCGGGTCACCGAAAAAATGATCACATTTCTTTTCACTGCGATTTCCGCAAATTTTGACCATATAGGCTGAAATTTGGACCATATGTGCCCAAACTCGGGCAATTTTATGTGTTAAAATTTGGTGCACTAGGCTTGACCAATTCTCGAGAAATCTCAAAAAAAGTGAAATTTGTTAAATCAATAGAGAACGCCGGTCACCGAAAAAAATGATCACATTTCTTTTTACTGCCATTTCCGCAAATTTTGACCAAATAGGCTGAAATGTGGACCATAGGTGCCCAAACTCGGGCAATTTTATGTGTTAAAATTTGGTGCACTAGGCTTGACCAATTCTCGAGAAATTTTAAAAAAAGTGAAATTTGGTAATTTCAATACCAAAAGCCGGTCACCGAAAAAACGTTACATTACATTATTGCCTAAACTCTAACGATAGCGTTGGAGTTCATGCGTCAACTTTTTACACACGAATTACCCTGAACTTCTGCGTTTACACTCCAAATTTCATCCAATTCCGTCAAAAATTAGAAAAGATATAGGAAAAGGAAATGTTTCCATTTTTCGGTGACCGCCTTTCACTATTGAAATTACCAAATTTCACTTTTTTTGAAATTTCTCGGGATTGAGTCAAGCCTAGTGCACCAAACTGTAACATATAAAATTGCCCGACTTTTGGCACCTATGGTTCAAATTTCAGCCTATTTGGTCAAAATTTACGGAAATGGCAGTAAAACGAAATGTGATCACTTTTTGAGACACCCTGTACCTTACCTTTCCTTCCATCCATCACCATTGCTTTTTCAAACACAGAAGATGTAGAAAAAGCTGAAAAGTAGGTACCGACCTAGTATGTGTTAGACAAGTAGGTTCAGGGTGACAATTTTCATGTAAAAAGCCAGGCTTTAGGTTCAGCTATACCTACCAACTGAATACATAGATTACGCAGATAAAGAGAAAAAGCATTTAGACCTGTCCCAACGCCAATTACAGTCCGTGCATACCTATCGGCACAGCGCACAGGAGGGTACGCCAATGCTGCAAAGATAATGGGATGCCTAGACAGTGTCAGAAATTCTGCAACATGCATCTATCCTACGACTCGGTAAGAGTAAGACACATCAGTAAACTAGTCGAATCTATTTGACACTTTGATCTGCTGCACAAACGTGGGCACTTGGAGCTGAGAACCTACCTACGTGTGTAACCTCTCAGGCTGACT
The DNA here is from genome assembly GCA_030248155.1 of Sabatieria punctata. Taxonomy (NCBI): domain Eukaryota; kingdom Metazoa; phylum Nematoda; class Chromadorea; order Araeolaimida; family Comesomatidae; genus Sabatieria; species Sabatieria punctata. The sequence continues at coordinate 29,971 of JASANB010005585.1, forward strand.
CTCCCTCCCCAAATAAATTTTTCCAATTGCTCGAGGAGAAAGATATGGTTAAAGTTAAGCACAAAATTTTAGATGTAAAGCCCATGTGCGCAAAGCTTGTAATCTCTGAACGCCACTCTGTCTTTGATCATTTGGTGGGCCAGCATGGTTTATTATCTCAACGCGAAAGATAAGGCCACGTAAACTACGGTAAGCTACGTAAACTACGCCGCAGATCTTACGCAGCGCTCAATGCTGGAGAGAAAAGTAAAGACAAAAAAGAAAAATCTTTTTTATCGGATTCAATCAGAGGAATCGAGCCGGTTGAGGAAGGAATTATTGCATTCGCATAATACACACAGTCAAAAAGTCATTTTGTGCGTGGAAGGTGCTAAGCCAGTGGCGTATCCAGGGGGGGTGTAGGGTGTGTACACCCCCCCCCCCTTTGCGGTGGAGGTAGGAAGAAAAAGTCTGTCAAAAATATAAGAAACTAATGAATTATGTACTAAAACTGTCTATTTTGTGCTCAGAATGCCTTCTAAATGCGTTTTTGAAGGCCAAATTTTCAAAATTTTCTCGCCCTAAGCCCAACCAGGCCATTATAAACTACTAAAACTTGTAATTTCTGTTAATTTTAAGCTCGGAATGCGTTTTAAACGCGTTTTTTAAGGCTAATTTTGCTAAATTTTCTTACCCTGGTTGGGCAGCGGCCCAACCAGGCACTTTCAAAATTTTACACCCCCCCCCTTTCCAAAATCCTGGATACGCCACTGTGCTAAGCTGGCTAACAACTCTTCTTTTTATTATTTTTATTCGTTTCTTCACTTTGGTCGGCGCCAGCACTGCAGAGTGTGAGAGAGAGAAAGGAGTGGTTAGGTAATAAGAGCAGCTAAAGCTTCAATGGATTCCTAAGGTAATACGTCGCCTTCCTAAAATACCTATTCTGCTTGTTCTTTTGCATTTTTTATGTTCGCTATCTTCGTCGTTTATTTTTTTCCTCCGAAAAAACAATGGCGGAAAATAGGGCGGCTGTTCTTAATTTCACGAAGACCGGCCCCCAGCGTGTTTGATACTGTAGCTCATGTTTTGTCAATTTGAAATGGATTTGGATTCAAACGGAGCTGTTTTCAGAGATTACAAGCTTAAGTAGAATACGCTTTAAATCAGCTCATTTAGGTGTATTGCTTATTTCTTAGCCAGAAAAAAAGCAAAAAAAAACGAACTTAGCCTGAGGCGAAACTGTTGGTTTGTCATCCTGTGAACCAATAAGCGGTACATTTGACCATCTGAGCTGAACGGTTTGCAAATAGTGCTGGTTAGCACAAATGTACTAGTTGGGGCTGAAAGGGAGGTTTCCCCCACGCCCGATTTTTTGGAAAAATTCCCCAACAGCTCGATTCTAGGGTGGGCAATTTTTTCAAACCCTATTTTGGGTTTCTAAACCCGTAAACAGGGTTCCAGAATACCTGATCACCAGGGTTGTATATTTTTCCGAAAAAAACCTCGGCCTGTTTTTTTCAGTTTTTTTTTCGGTTTTTTTCCTAAATCGCGGAAAAAACTCCAGCCCAAGTTCTGAGTAACCTAGACTGGTTTTATGATTCCTAACGCTTTCTAGCGCCTTCCTCAGTCTTTTCAGACCAGAAATACACGTGATGCATAGATATAAATCACGAAACAGGCATGAAACAGTCCCTGACAGGCTTCATCAATAAACCCTATATGCAAATTTTCTTACAGCAGTTTGCATTTTTCTTTTACCATGCCAAATTTGGTCTTTTCTGTTCTTTTTCTAACAGTTTTTGAGTCAGTATGGCCTATTATACATCGCAAAATTCAATTTTTGGTTAGAAAAATGACATAAATTAGCTATTTTTAGCTACAGTTTTTTCCGCGATTTATGTTTTTTCCGACCCTTAGGAAAAAAACTGGTTTTTTCGGAAAAAAACGGAAAAAACACACCTCACATCCCTGCTGATCAGGGTTTCAGAGACCCTAAACAGGGTTTCGGAACCTCATTTAAGGTTCAACAGACCCTTCGGAACAAAAATTAGGGTCTTAGAGGCTCGAAATAAGGTTCCGGAATCCTAATTTGGGTTTCTGAAACCGTAATGTAGGTTTCTGAGGCCCCAAATAGGTTCCGGATCTCGTCAAAATAGCTAGTTGAAACCCACTTTTTGGGCACCAAGAAAAGGTCGCTGAAACCCTCTTTTGGACCAGAAAAATCCCCCCAGGCGAAAAGCCAGCTACATGCATGCTGGTTAGTATGATGCGCCCTGCGTCTGCATATACTGTATGTCGTCAGGTACAAGGTGTCCTAAAATGACAAAATTTTCCTGCCGTTTCCGTAAATTTTGACCAAATAAGCTGAAATTTGGAAGATGTGCCGAAACAGTCGGAATAAAACTTAAAAAAACTTAAAATACCTAACGTTTGGTGCGTCAGGCTTGTTGCAATCCTGAGAAACTCATAGAAACTGAAGAATTTGTGAAATTGGGTAATTTCAATACATACCTATATAAAAACAGCGTTAAAAACGCGAACTGTAAATGTTAAAACGACAATGTTTTTAAAATTTCAGGCATGTATGTACACAGAATGATTGTGTCTTGAGAAAATGAGGTTTAACCTGAAGACCTGTTTTTCTTATCCGCTCACTAAATAAAACAGATGTCTGTTTGTTTTGTTTAAGTTCCATGTCCTTTCGGTCAGCTCAGGACACCCGCGCTCTTATTAGAGCCTTTCAATGGAGTGCCCTGCCTACAAACATCCCTCCCCTTTGCTGTCATCAGGTGCTTAGGCAGCTACGGTTCGGTTCCCATTTATTGGCCATCAGCCGCTTTCTGGTGGTCTGAGTTGGGCTTTATGTCGACTACTTTCAAGCGCTTCAAACCCACAAACAACCGCTCTCGCAGATGCCTATGCCGCCGTGACACACAACACAGGACAGCGTAAACTATGCAGCTCAAAACAGACTGAGGATAATCCTTTTTTTCTCAAGACTACGAGTAAATCTCACTCAACGCATGAAATTTCAACACATAAAACAACTCATACATAGTTTTGCAGCCATTCCCCCAATTTTCAGATCATTTCATTTCACAAACATTTGCGCAAGAAGAAAAGCTTCCGTTTTGCTTTATATGTATGTAGTTATTGAAATTTCCCAATTTCACATAACCTAAAATTTGTCAAGATTGGTTCAACTCTGCTGCACTAAACTTCAACACGCAAAATTTCTACTATTCTCACACTTACCCCAGTCTGTTGTAGTGTTTCCGAGTAAATTTATTTTGAAATTAAATAACTATTAAATTGCTTGCTCAGCCTTCAGAAGAAAATAACTTGCTATTAATTTGCTTGGTACCCAAATTCAGAAATTTAATTTGATACAAATTTGTTATTTGATATGAATTAAATATAAATTTGCTAAAATCAATACTCAATTCCTGAGGAAACAGCTCAAAACCTGGGTCGTCTCAGTCCAAAATTAGTTTACCTTACTTTAGATGGCGACAAATGGTCTACAAATTAGCATTTAATGAGTTGATATCTTTGCTATAAGCATGTACAAGGTCATCTTTGGACTGAACTTGTTGTTTTGTAGCCAGAGTTTGGTTAGTGAAACTGCCAAACCGGACAAATTTATATCAAATTCATATTAAATTTATATCAAATTTCTAGGGCAATTCTACGAAACTAAATATAATATTAATTTGTTTGACAGTCGTCACGAGAAATTTAATTTGTTTTTAAATTGCTATTTACTTGGTAATTTTGGCCAAAACAATTTAATTTTGTTATTTAATTTTAATTTGATCGGAAACACTAGTCTGTTGTCTTAAGTAATTTGTGCAGTTTTAGAAAGTTTGTTACTGGTGATTTGTTTCAAGACTTTGTTATTAGACAACAACAACATGTACATATAGCATAGGCTTTGTTTTATTTGTTTTACTGCTTCTGCCTAAGTACCGTTTTACAGGTGTCTGGCTTTAAAAAAGGAAGTAAAGATTGATTGATTGACACTTCTCTTACAAATTTCAGCTTGTTTGAACGAAATTTGCAGAAGTGGCACCAACAAGAAATGTTGTAATTTTTGGGACAGTAAAGCTGGATTCATACTCGTGCAGAAAAAGATCGCCAGGCGACTTTTCTACAGGGCGACATTTGTAATATACAATACGCACCAACGCGCCACACGTCATCTTCCAGGTATCGTTGCAGGCGGAAGATGTTTAGGGGCGCGTACTACTGTGGGAAACATATATGTTTTATGTATATGTTTTAAAACATAAATATGTTTGTTTTTGGGAAAACATATCGTCGCCACTATGGTAAAACGAGCCAAGTAACAGAAAGTCGAAATCGAGAAAATCGCCTTTTAAGTATTTATTACATTTTCGTGAATTAGCTTCAACTTCAGTTTAATTTTTTTTACCTAAAATACAAGTACATAATTGGTGTGCAAAACATTCTGCATGTGTCAATTGTGTCAAATTAAGTCAGCTAACAGGAAAAGCACAAAGCACTTGTCTCATTTTACCAGGATCACCTGGTGATGTCCGTACACATGCCTCTGGTTACATGGCTGTATCTCGTGACACAGAGCGAATTTCGACTGCATTCCTTCGCCAAAACGTTTTTAGGTGTATTAGCTATAGGTTATCGCACTTAACTCCATTTTTTGCATTTTGTTACTTGGCTCGTTTTACCATAGTGGCGACGATATATGTTTATGTTTCTCAATATGTTTGCATGTCAAATATGTTTTGTATCGAGGCCAATATGTTTCTGGAAACATATACATATTTTTGCTATAGGAATTCATGATGACTTTTGGTTGCTGTTTAACAGTAAACTTTTCTAAAATCTGACTTTCACTTAAACTTATTGAATCTGAGTATGCTATCTAAATTGTTGCAAACCGTTTTAAACAGGAAATTCAGAATCTCAAGCTTCAATTATCGCAAATTTAGACAAATATATAAGTGAATAAGCAACTTTTACACAAATATGTTTTATGTTTAAAAATATGTGCATATTCAATTTTCAGAAACATATAACTATATGTGTTATTTATATGTTTGATTGGCGAAAAACATATATGTATAGTTATATTAATATGTTTTAAAAATTTCGATATTTTCCCACTGTAGGGGCGCGTTGGTGCGTACGTATATTACAAATGAGTCGCATTACAGAAAAGTCGCCCGGCCATCTTTTTCTACACCAGTATGAATGAATGCACCTTAAAAGAGCTGTTCTAGGGTAACCAGATGTACTGGACCCCGGGGTGTCGCAACCAGCCGGGTTACATTCTGGTCGGTTGCATGAGCGAGGGAAAAGATCAGAGAAACTGCTGTCGCAAAATGGGAGTGCCGGAACCTTGCGTAAAATACTGCAATCCCTACGACAAAACGTTGCACAAGGAAGATGTATCGCTACTGAACAGGTGTTCTCCTATCGATGTCACCCTCTCCAAGGTTATCAAGTGTTTCCATGGCCATATGAACCCGTGAAACCTACTTACGTACTATAGCTACTCTCTATCTCTGTCAGGGCTATACCACATTTCAAAATCGGAACAAAGTACATATACCGTAAAAATTCTAATAGTAGCGCCCTTTACGGACAGCCCGAAAATATAAACGCGCACGCTCCAATAGTAGCGCCCTTCTAATAGTAGCGCTCCCACGCGCACTACTATCGACGCTTTGTACGTGTTTCCAATGTAGAATACTGACCCTTTGAGACAATTTTCTTTGATTACGCTTGCAAACATTAGTCAGACTAAAACTCATATAAAGATTGTTTGTGTTTGTTTAAGACAAAAATACCCTGTCTTTTCAGAAAAATGAGGATAATACTTGTTGTAGCATTGAAATAATTAACGTGCACTCTCCAATACTAGCGGCCCCCAAAAGCAATCACGAAGAAAACTAATATAGCGCAACGCTATTATCAGAAGTTTTACGGTCTAAGGCGCAAAAAGTCTCCTATTTTTAGGTTCGATTGTGTGCAGTGTGTATTATTGACTAGAATGTATCGGTTGTACAAATTTTGTAACTGAAAAATAAATGCGTATTCATTCCGAAGTAAACGTAACCTTGCCGCCTAACCTTTGACCCGGCCGGCCGAGCTGTTGGCACCGGATGGGATGAATCAATAGAGACCGGCCGCAGGTCAGCCCGTTGGCCGGTATTTTCACAACCAAACCGCCCCTATGCCCTATGTTTACACTGGCTGTTTTGCGTGCGCGCTGGTGAGCCCAGGCAGGCACTGCCTTAGAACGTGTTTATCAACGAGTTCCGAGTTGCCAGAAAATGGCCCTCGCCTCAAATGAAGATTCTCTGCCTCCTCAGTTGGGCTCCTTTTTGCTGCTTCACACAATCGGACATGGAAACTTCGCCAAAGTCAAACGTATGTACCCATTCTTGTCGCCCTAATACAGTCAGGGAAATAACAACATATATGGTACCAGTACACATATATGGAAACGGTACCACATATGGTACCACTTGAGGCTTCGATTGAAGGGGTACCATATATGGTACCAATACCATATAAGGAAGTGGTACCATATAGTTAGTTGGCCCAACCAGGGGCCTGTTGCATAAAAGTTATCAGTCTGATGCGAACTACACTGATACAAAACAGAACTGATACATATCAGATGCATTTACGGCGTTTCATAAAAATAATTTCATATCAGCGATATTTTTTCGAATCAGTCCATGCGCTGATAGGTTTTGGCCTAACTGATACGAAATAAATTAGGACCAATCTTCTGCTTTCGATTTATGCGACCAGGAAAAACTCGGTGCAAACAGTCGCTTGGGTCATTTCCCAACGAGAGTGAGACAGGTTTACCTTCCAAAGCCATCTAACTGTAAATTAACAGAAATCAATACGAGATACAGTATACAAATATACTTGGACAACCCGTGAGCGTAAAGGCGGATTCACATACATTTTCCCACCCGGTGGCACTGACTCTTCCAAAATCGTTGCCAACCACTCAATTTAGACAAGTCAAACTGGGAAAGTGCCACCGGGCATGTTTTAATCGGTCGGCGGCACTTTGTCAGTCCACCGAAGTCTGAGTGAGCGGTTGCGAGTTAGAAAGTGCCCCCATCTGACAAGCCTATACCGTGTTTATTCCAATAAGCCAACCGCGGCTTATTTATTACAGAATGGTGTGGACATGTGGCTTATTAGAGGGCGTTTGATTTTGAGTATCAAAGAAAGTCAAAATCGTGGAGTTATTTTCACCAAAGCTGTACAGAATAGAAACTCTAAAAGATTTAGTCCTCCGCTTTTCTAAAACCTTAAAATTATGTAGGGTTTCAGCAGCCCTGATTTTGGTTTAAAGAACTATAACTATACATACGTAGGGGTTTCAGAAACTATTATTAGCGTTTCCCAAGTACTTTGAATAGGTTTCAGAAGGCCGAAGGCCTGAAAAGTGTGTTAGAAGGCATAATTATAAATAGTTTAAAAAGTCCTAATTAGGGTTTGAAGTACTAAAGATCGGCTTTTTGCGCGTGTTTTAGTTGTCAGAACCGTTTTGAGGCCCAAATAAACGCCGCTGATGAAACCGACTTTTCCACCACAGAGAGAGGTAGAGTTACAGCCAGTTAAAGCTAAATGCTAAATAATATGTACATGCATACAAGCAGCAGTGCTTCTGGATCGTTGTCGCTTCGATTTAGTACAAGTTCCTCATCAAACAAGACCATTCTTGTGCAAAAGATGGGTTCCTAACCACCTCTCATGACTGATAAAAGTGGACTGATACTGACACCGAATAATTTCCGTTCGTATCAGTGCACCGGTTTTATGCAACGCAATTTTCGTTGGACTGATATTATCAGTCGAATTTGCACTGATACAAAACGGTAATGGACTGATACCACTTGCATTGTTACGAAAAGTTTTATGCAACGCCATACATTTACACTGATTGAAATTGGACTGATATTATCAGACTGATAACTTTTATGCAACGCCCCCCAGGCCTCTTCGAAATTCTAATCCCTGTGAAAGAAATCCTGTGTACACCACTGGAATGTACCTGTTCACAAAAATGCAATTTTTGGCTCGGCTACGCAAGTATGTGTTGGGATTGGGTATTGGGGTATTCGATTTTTAGGTATTGTTCGCACTTTACTGTTTAGTATGTTTGATTGCATTGCCACGAAACGTTCTCACTTGAAATCGGCCCAGAATTGGGCAATGGAGGGAGATCTGAATTGTTTTCACTGCGACGAAAATCAATCATAAATAAATAGAAAAAAGCCGGAGAAACAGAATATATTTCTGGTTTTAGTTGCCAAGCGTTTGAAGACTGACGAATTAGTGGCTGTGAAGATGATGAGCAGGAGCAGAATTATTTCACTGAATACGGTGGAAAAGGTTAAGCGGGAAATTCAAAACCACTCGAAACTTCGCCATCCGCACATTTGCAAACTGCAAGTTGGGCAATAGTCAGAATCTGCCTGCTGTATTTTCTCTTTCTTTCAGATTGCAAGTAATTTCCACTCCTAGCCATCTATTTATGGTGATGGAATATATTGAAGGTGGCGAACTGTTTGATTTAGTCGTAGAGAAAGGCAGGGTATGTCGCTTTCTGTTATCTTTTTTTAAGTCAGCCAGAAACAAAATCTGAGAAACGACGTTTTTCTTTGTGAATGTGATGTGTGAAAAATGCAGTTGGAAAAATTCTGGCATTCCTGCAGTTTACCTACTAAAATCGTACAGCGCCCGTGTATCGTATTCTTGATGTGGAAACGTTTCCTGAGCACCGCATTTTCACCACTTTTGGACCGCACCTCCATAAGTTCAACGAAAATTTGGGATATAGCGTGTTGCACGTAAGGAGGTTTGACTGTAGTGGCATAGCATTAGTGCATGCTCTAGCTTAGCTTTAGACCTGCGGTTAGGCTTATGTTCAACAGATTAGCCTCCCTACCAAGGGGTGGGGGCAAGTGTTCTTGTATGATTCGCCTCATCACATAAATTAGCCAACGCAGACGGACCGTAAATTGTCAGGCTACCGTATCCGCTCAACAAATTCGCGTCGAAACCCGACTTCGGTTTAAGCGGAAGCAAGGCTTCCGTTAGATTCTCATGGTATAGCAGGTTTTAGTTTTTCTTTCATAACCTCATTTTGGCCGATTTTTGAGAGGAGTGAACATTGTGCAAATGAGGATTGGATAAAATCCGAAATTTCCAGCTGCCCACCGACTTGGCTCGCCGATATTTCCAACAACTGGTCAGCGCCATCCATTATTGTCATAAGCAGGCGATCGTTCATCGCGACCTGAAACCGGAGAATGTTATGATAGACAAGAAGAGCGACTCACTGAAAATTATCGATTTTGGTATATTTTGGAAGCGGTGCTTGTTTATTGGATATCTAGTTTTTATGCTTTTCTTCAGGTCTGTCCAATGTCTTAACCGACGGAAACCTGCTGAAAACCTCTTGCGGTAGTCCCAATTATGCAGCTCCCGAATTAATTAGCGGGAGGTAGGTAATGCAAGTGTAATACAAACAGTCTGGCACTTTACGCCGTTTATGGTACCTGCACCTTATATGGTACCGTACCCCTCCCTACCCATGGTTATGAGTGCCGGTACCATATGGTACCGGCATCTTTTATGGTACCACCACACCACAGTGGCCGAATGTGGGGTAGCATAGTTGGTACCTGTGCCATATATAGTGCCACTAGCCTAGGTATCGGTACCCATACATACATATAACAGTGGGTAACCCCTACCCGACTTAGGCCAGACCCTCCGGGTGTGGACCCTCTAGATACCTGCACGGGCCGGCCCGGCAGACGATTTCAGCCTGACCGGGCCGAGAAACTTGGTTTTTTAGGCCGGGCCGAGAGGGTGTGGAGAGTGCAATAAAATACGTAGAATTCTTATAAAAAATGAATAATTAGCGTAACTGAAGGCTAATTTTTAAAATTTTCTCGCCCGTGGTCAGGCAAGCATCCCAACCAGGCCTCTACAAACAAATTACTAAAATCTGTTAAATTTTCTTGACTTCATGCTCAGAATACTGTTTAATTGCTTCTATAAAGGCTAACTTTTAAAAATTGTCTACTACTGGTTGCCTGGGCAGCGGCCAAACCAGGCAACTTCAAACTTTTACAGCCCCTGTGCAAAAAATCCTGGTACCCCATTGATGGTTCGGCTGCTAATTACTATAATTTAGGTTGTCCTTTAGCCAAAACACACTTTTCTTTAATCTGGATTATTGGTTAGCTTTCGTTAGAAATGTACGTTTTGTACTGTAGTACCCTCACAAGCAATTTTACATGATTTTTTGGGCGATTTTAACTTTCCCGGTACGGGCATGAAAATTTTGAGGTTCCGGGGCGGTCCGCAAAAAAGGTCGACCTGTCAGGTCTCAAGTACTCCCGAGACGTTTTTTCCCGATTCCCCCTCCGATTTTCTGGCCAGTAATTTTTTTGAGCAAAGTTTTGCGATTTTTTACAATTTCGGATACAAAAAATTGCCAAAATCGTCTTTAGAATAACACTTATAGCTGTATCTATATGTGAGCCCAAATTAGCGATTTTTTACGATTTTTAGCCGAAAAATAGTGTATTTTGCGATTTTTGAGCGCTTTTTAGTGCCCAACCGCCGCTTCGGTGGACGACCGCATGCCGGTGCCATAAACGGTGCTAAGTGCTTGACTGTACTGTATACGGTTGGACGCATATATGCAATATGCAATATCAAACAATGCATATACAGTATGCATGGTTTTTGGTACGCATATATGCATATGCAATATCATATGCATGCAAGATTCCAATATGCAATAGTCATATGCAAATTGACCCTGATATCAAAATTTTGCATATTTTTAGTTTGCATATTTTTTGATAAAGGTGTCGCTGACTTTTCTGGCTGTACACTTATGTTCTGAAGAACGTTAAACGATTCAAATAGTTGTTTCATCCATTTAGCGCCGAAAAATCCATAAAGTACTCGTCCAAAAAGTACAAATATCAAAGAGGGCTAGTTTGGCCGATTTCTGCTTTTGAGCTGAGTAAATATAAATGAAAAAGTTTGTTTAGTGAATTTGCGAATTTCTGCCAGCACCTCATTCCCTCATGAATATCTGGAGTTTTTATGTTTTAGCTAGTGTTGTTATGACTACTAGTCAAAGTCAAAGTCATAGTTAATACTTTTGTGATATCGCAGTCAAACGGACAGGTAGTTAAAGTCAAAGTTTGACTACCTTGGTTACCATAAATACGTAGTCAAACGAAGACCAGGTAGTCAAACCGTTTGACTATGACTACGTTTTGTTATAAGCAGCAGGCGTTTCAAGCATATTTTCCACGTTTTTATGGTTCGTAACTAAATATTTTAAAAATTTGTTTCAGTTTTAGCTCTTTAGAGGACAAACAACCCTTTTCTCTAAAATTGTGAACTGATAACAGGTGTCAGTCGGCAAACCTCTCCTTGATGGAGGGCAAATTCCACAGTTTCGTCAGGGTGAAAATTGTGACATACAGTACAGTATGCACAATATCTCTCTTATGGAGCGAAGAAGAACAAAAGAAAAATCAAGAACCACTTTGATTTGACACCAAACTAAAGTGAGTATTTGTCTATTTTTGCGTTTCTTTCCGAAAGATGTTTTTTTACATAGAAATTTTTGAAAGTTAAACAATTCTGGGTTAATTTTTACCAGTTAACTATACCGTTCATTTTAAAGTAAACGATTTATCGACTCAATCAAAGTCATTTTTGACTGACACTTGGTGACTGAAGCATATAAATCGCTTAAAATGTCTATTTGGCTCTGTTTCAAAAGGTAGTCGAAGTAGTCAAACCGGTGGTCATGGTAGTCAAATGGTTTGACTACAATATAGTCAAATTTGACTACCCTAGTATTGTACTCAAACGAGTGGTAGTCATAGTCATAGTCAAACGGAAATTTTGGTATTGTAACAACACTAGTTTTAGCACAATTATTGTATTGTATGAACGTTTATTCAGACGATGTTCAGTCCAAACAGGGAACCAAAACTGTAATGCAAAGTACAGGAAGTATGGAACCCTTTAACTAGATGTACACATAGAGAACCCTATTTTGAATACTGTAAAGTAGTGTACCTAGAATGTCCAACAACAGAGCAATATGGTCAGACGTTCAACAAATCTCTCAGATCTGACAAACTTAATAAAGTCACCAAACAGCAAATTGCGGAAAACTCCAAGTGAATTCCAGAGCTTAGCTGTCTCACAGAGAAAGCTTTTGCTAGAGCGCAATAGCCGATATGTAGGCACATAAACTAACTTATTCTGACCGTTTCTCAAGTTTCTCGTAGGCGCTCGCAACACAATCTGACCGGCAGGCAAAAATCTAATCTCATTTACGTATTTGTACAACAGTGTACATTTTCTCTCAGCAACAATTAAAAACATCGGTTTCCAGTCAAGCAATCGCAACATCTCTTCATAGCACAGATCAAAGCGGTTTAAGACTAATTTGGCGGCATAAGACTGAACCCTTTCAATTCTCATACGGTCGTAGAGATTAGCTGGATATAAGGCACAGCACGCATACAGCAGACTCCGGCGCACAACATGTCTAAATACTTTGCTGATTACAGTAGGAAATCGCATTTTGTTTCGCAATCGCACAATTGTTTAAACTACTAAGGTGGCACAAATAACAGCCCAAGACACCAAATAGACTAGACTTGAACTAAAAATAAAAACTCCCTTGAGGCAGTTTATGCTGTAAATCTGTACTTTACAGAGATCAAAACTCGAAAATGCTTGGAAAACGTCCAATTATTGATTTTAGGCCGCCTTGATAAATATGCAAATATGCAAAAAATATGTACATATCTCATTTTTGCATGCAAATGATATATGCAATATCAATATGCACTAGAGATTGCATGCATATATTCATATGCATCCCAAAATCCGATATCATCCAACCATAGTACTGTAGTAGTTTGGTTCCGTTTAATCCAGATGATAAATAATTACTCTGCAACAAATCAGACTGTACGCTGGTCCTGAGGTGGACATCTGGTCGGCCGGCGTAATGCTCTACGTTTTCCTGACCGGCCGCCTTCCATTTGACGACGAGAACGTCGCTAGGCTCTTCTACAAGATCAGATGTAGGTCTTCTGATTATTCTTAGCTCAACTCATCCCAATTTACTAGGTACCCAGCAGCATTTTGAAAATGCTCTTGGGTGCGCACAGTTTTGAAGAGGCCAACTATTATTTATTCAAAAAAAATTTTATATAAAAAATGAAAATGAAACGCATTCTGAATCGAAAATTGACAGTTTTTATGCTACTGGTACCATATGGACAGTGCCGGCACAGTTGGTGTAGTGGTTTAGGCCGCAAAGCCACTGTGCGCGTGTGCCGACCAACTTAGCGGCAAGAAACTTGCCCCGCCGAGTGGATGAGCGCACGAGCACGCGCACAGTGGCTTTGCGGCCTAAACCACTACACCAACTGTGCCGGCAGTTGGTTTCTCACTTTAGCTGGTGTCTTCTACATGCCGGACTTTGTGGAGCCAACTGCTGCTGAGCTGATTCGCCACATGCTCATTGTCAACCCGCTGCGACGAGCCACTGTAAAACGGATTATGTACGTAGGTCGGTGGGGCTACAACCTAATGTAACGTACAGTATGTCTTTCTTTACTACAGCGCAAATGATTGGTTCCGACAGGAGCTGCCGTTGCATCTGTTTCCTCCCATCAGCGACATGCGCTTCAGTAGAATTCTGTTGGACTCTGAACTAGTCTACAAAGTTGCCCAGGTTTTCAACAGTCCTTTTACATTCTTCTTCTTCTTCTTCTTCTTCTTCTTCTTCTTCTTCTTCTTCTTCTTCTTCTTCTTCTTCTTCTTCTTCTTCTTCTTCTTCTTCTTCTTCTTCTTCTTCTTCTTCTCCTTCTCCTTCTCCTTCTCCTTCTCCTTCTCCTTCTCCTTCTCCTTCTCCTTCTCCTTCTCCTTCTCCTTCTCCTTCTCCTTCTCCTTCTCCTTCTCCTTCTCCTTCTCCTTCTCCTTCTCCTTCTCCTTCTCCTTCTCCTTCTCCCCTTCTCCTTCTCCTCTCTCTCTCTCTCTCTCTCTCTCTCTCTCTCTCTCTCTCTCTCTCTCTCTCTCTCTCTCTCTCTCTCTCTCTCTCCCCCCCACGAAGTGGAAGTGATTTAGATGCATGGGATTAAAGAAGCCAAGGCCAAAGAGAAACTGGTGAATTCTAGTGATCCAAAGGATCCAGTTCTAATTTCCTACCGCCTCTTTCAGCAGAAGAGCGACCTGCGGAGAGGTAAAATAAGTGTGGTTCGATTGAATACAGTCAGGCACTTAACGCCGATTATGCCACTGGTATCATGTGGTGCCGGTACATAGGTTAATGGCAAGGCAACTTACAGTGTTGGCCATAAAAAAGACCGCCTGACCTTTTGCGAATAATTTCAAATGGCAGCCATTCGTTCAATCTTCAGCCGAATAAAATGATTTTTGGCACGATTAGTAGTAGTTGTTTGCAGTTTGTTTTGGCTAAGTTCTAACCTGTTTGCCTTCTGTGGCCCTCAGTTATGCCTTTTGGAAATGAACTGACCCGAGTCAGATTTGAACATACATATCAGAGGGCTGTTGGGTCGGTTTTTTCCTCGTTTTTTTGGTTTTTTTTTTCGAAAAAAAAAACGGTTTTTTTAGGGGCTCGAAGAAACTAAAATGCGGAAAAAACTCAAGCATGCTTTTGGAGGAAATAGGCACAATAACTGGTTAAATTCGCTTCCAATGCTTTGAATTTACGTTAATAGCCTTACAAGCATTTCCATGGCATAACTTAGCTGTAAGCGATTGTTAAATTTTTTTCTGTCACCTTGGAAATGAACTTCTGGAAAAAAACCGAAAAAATAACTGAAAAAAAAACCGGCTTGCGTTTGACGGCCTGGTTGTATTGCATTTGACGAAAAAGGCGGAAAAATCAAGTTTCCAATTCCATAAATACGCCGTTGGGCTTGTTTTCGGTTTCAATATGGAGGGCCAAAACCTAAAACAAGCCCCTATCACCCTTATTTACGGAAAAGCCCGGTACTAAATATAGGGTGTCTCAAAAAAAAATGATCACATTTCTTTTTACTGCCATTTCCGCAAATTTTGACCAAATAGGCTGAAATTTGGACCATAGGTGCCAAAATTCGGGGAATTTTATGTGTTAAAATTTTGTGCACTAGGCTTGACTCATTCCCGAGAAATTGAAAAAAAAGTGAAATTTGGTAATTTCAATAGTGAAATAAATATGTAGTTAGTGGTCAATTTGTAGTCAGCGGTTTTAGTTTGTAGTTAGAGTTAATTTGTAGTCTCATTTTTCCAAAAATCAGGTAGTTAGTAGTCTTTTAGTTTGTAGTTAGTAGTCACTACGAACTAGGTCTAGATACAGGAAAAGGAAATGTTTAAATTTTTCGTGACCGTCTTTCACTATTGAAATTACCAAATTTCACTTTTTTTGAAATTTCTCGAGAAATAGTCAAGCCTAGTGCACCAAACTTTA
This sequence comes from Sabatieria punctata, assembly GCA_030248155.1. NCBI lineage: Eukaryota > Metazoa > Nematoda > Chromadorea > Araeolaimida > Comesomatidae > Sabatieria > Sabatieria punctata. The sequence goes on from JASANB010005585.1 coordinate 45,512, forward strand.
ACACATAGAATTCCCCGAATTGTGCCACCTATAGTCCAAATTTCAGCCTATTTGGTCAAAATTTGCGGAAATGGCAGTAAAAAGAAATGTGATCATTTTTTCGGTGACCGGCTTTCACTATTGAAATTACCAAATTTCACTTTTTTTGAAATTTCTCGGGAATGAGTCAAGCCTAGTGCACCAAACTTTAACACATAAAATTCCCCGAATTTTTGCACCTATAAACCAAATTTCAGCCTATTTGGTCAAAATTTGCGGAAATGGCAGTAAAAAGAAATGTGATCATTTTTTTTGAGACACCCTGTAGGATTGCAATTTTAGAAGAGAGACCTAGTCGCAAAGGCAGCGCTGACAGTGGCTTTTGCAGTCTGGCAAAGAGCTCTCTGATTGGTCAGTTTGATTGGCTGAAGTTAGATAAAGTCAGGCATCGACCGACACGCTGCGAGGGCACAGAGGGCGTGTGTCTCCAGCCGGGAGAACGATTTTGTAGGCCCGACTGCACAGTCTGTCCTAAACTGGGCGCCAGACAATGTTTGTTCGCCGCTAAGCTACCCACTCTGTCGCACTGTGACTCGTGCCATAAATACGCAAAGTCAGGATGCGTCTTTTCCGGTAAGTTACTTGATGATGGTGTGTGGTGGTGAATCAAAGTAAATGACTTTGAGCTTTTATGCTTCTTCCATCCGTAGACCAGTGTGGTGCACTTTTTATCTAGGTAACTAAACTCTGTTCAAAAATCTTTGGCGCTGGGGACTTCCGGCAATGTCCCGAATTTATGCGTGGTGTGAACCCCGAACATGTATATATGGATCTGTTCCTCTCATCAACGAGACTACTATACTGTTCTCGAAATTTGCATATTCAACTTTAGTTAGAAGCAAGAAGCCTGACAAAAAAATCGACTTTTTTGGCAAAGCGCCAATTTTTCTGTCGATACCAGATTCGCATTCCCCAACCTTCAGGCATCTCGAAAATACTACCATATGGGTCTACGATCAACCGTACCAAAGTTACACTCGATTTTCTAACGCCGACAAGCGGTCAAAATTTTGTTCTCCCATAGTTAAGCACAATAATTCATTCAAGATCGAACACATGGGGGTTTTTTTCTTCCAACCAATTTCAGCTTTACGGTTCTATATTATTTCGGACATGCTGAATCCAGACGTCACATTGGTTTTGCTCTACGACTTTGAGTTTTGCTAGAAATTTTACCTCGAAGTTAGGGTGTACACCTGAATTTCATGAAAAGCCTTACCCAACGTATCTTGTGTGGCCCTGGTCAAAACCCCATACATGTATATATGGATCTGTTCCTCTCATCAACGAGATTACTACACTGTTCTTGAAATTTGCATATTGCACTTTGCTTATAAGAAAGTGGCCTGACAAAAAATCGACTTTTTTGGCAAAGCGCCAATTTTCATGCCGATACCAGATTCGGATTCCCCAGTCTTCAAGCATCTCAAAAATACCACCATATATGGGTCTACGATCAACCCTACCAAAGTTACACTCGATTTTCTAACGCCGACAAGTGGTCAAAATTTTGCTCTCCCATAGTTAAGCACAAAAATTCATTAGAGATCGAACACATGGGGTTTTTATCCTCCAACCAATTTCAGCTTCACGGTTCTATATTATTTCGGACATGCTGAATCCGGCGGTCACACTGGTTTTGCTCTACGACTTTGATTTTTGCTAGAAATTTGACCTCGAAATTAGGGTGTCCACCTGAATTTCAGAAAGTGTTGCTGTCTTGTCAGCATTAGAAAATCGACTGTAACTCTGGTAGAGTTGATCGTAGACCCATATATGGTAGTATTTTCGAGATGCCTGAAGGTTGAGGAATCCGAATCTGGTATCGGCACAAAAATTGGCGCTTTGCCAAAAAGTCGATTATTTTGTCAGGCCCCTTTCTTCTAAGCAAAGCACAATATGCAAATTTCAAGAACAGTATAGTAATCTCGTTGATGAGGGGAACAGATCCATGTGTACATGTATGGGGTTTTGACCAGGGCCACACAAGATACGTTGGGTAAGGCTTTTCATGAAATTCAGGTGTACACCCTAATTTTGAGGTCAAATTTCTAGCAAAAATCATAGTTGTAGAGCAAAACCAATGTGACGTCTGGATTCAGCATGTCCGAAATAATATAGAACCGTGAAGCTGAAATTGGTTGGAAGAAAAAAACCCCCATGTGTTCGATCTTGAATGAATTATTGTGCTTAACTATGGGAGAACAAAATTTTGACCGCTTGTCGGCGTTAGAAAATCGAGTGTAACTTTGGTAGGGTTGATCGTAGATCCATATATGGTAGCATTTTCGAGATGCCTGAAGGTTGGGGAATGCGAATCTGGTATCGGCAGAAAAATTGGCGCTTTGCCAAAAAAGTCGATTTTTTTGTCAGGCTTCTTGCTTCTAACTAAAGTTGAATATGCAAATTTCGAGAACAGTATAGTAGTCTCGTTGATGAGAGGAACAGATCCATATATACATGTTCGGGGTTCACACCACGCATAAATTCGGGACACTGCCGGATGTACCCAGCGCCAAAGATTTTTGAACAGACTTTAGTTTCAAATGTTCAAAATGTACCACACTGGCCAGACGTTTATACACTCTGATCTTTCAGCTGAGCCAGTGGCCCCTATTGAAGAGCTGGATACAAATCTGCAGAGATTGAAAGTAACCCCAACCCCAGCACGTCAAGATGGCTTGTCGCATGCGAAGATTTCGGCCAAGCTACTGATGCAGCGAAACAAATGGCGGCTAGGTAAACGATTTTTGCCTCAACTAACTAAAATACTGGCGTGCCAGTGTTTTTTGCTGTCGTTTTTCGTTGGTTGGTACCTGGTGGCACCTTAAAACTCTTCCATGTTTGAGTCCATGATTACAGACGATAATTCATTATAGGGCTGGTTTTCTGAGTGGACTGGAAATTAGTTTTCTGTCTTTTTATCCAAAATAATTTTGTTGTCGTTCCTAATGCAACAGAATCTACTTGTTTACTAGCTTAAAATGGCTTTGGTATCATGTATTGCTTTTTTGGCATTGTTCGGACTCTGTAACTAGATGTAACAGACCCGTCTTAGGCTAGACCCCCCGATCGGGCACACCCGAGCCGATTTTTCCTGGCAAGTAATTTTCTCAGCAAATGTTTACCTTTTTTAGATTTTCAGACACTAAAATTGCTAAAATCGCTAGTAAAACAGCACTTTCTAGCTATATTTGAGCCCAAATTAGTGATTTTTAACCCAAAATATCGACTGTTCAGTACAGTTGTTTTGTATTTTTGTTTCAGGAGTTCGCTCTAATAGCAAAGCCAGCGACATAATGCACCAGCTGTTCGTAGCGATGAAACAGTTAGAGCTGGAGTGGTTCTGCTACACGCCGTTTCACTTGATTGCACGTCCAAAAACACATTCCACTGACACGGTACGGTATGTCTCTTTTCACATCAACAAGGTCTCTTGCATAAAGGCTTACTGTAATAATAAGAGTCAGGGCTGTTTGTTTTCCGCAAAAAACTCAAAGCTGGTTTTTTCAGTTTTTTTTTTCAAAAATTATTTTCCGAGATGACAGGAAGAAAATTTTAGTTTTAGTAATCGATTTTTATTGCAGAATTCAACGTAATAGCGTGAATTTTATCACCAAATGCGCTAAGTTCATGTTTTAGAGTAGTATAACTCATACATGGGCCGGAAAAATCCGGAGGGGGGGTGGGGGGGTGAGACCTCGGGGGGGGGGGGGGTCCCCACCCTGAAAAAAGGCAAAAAAAACGCCTATTTTGCCTTAAATAAGCGAAAATTTCCTCCCTCCGGGGAGGGGGGGTGGGGCAGGGGGGGGTATGGCCGGCCGAGGGGGGGTATGGCCGACCGAGGGGGAGGGGTATACCCCCCCTTGCCCCCCGGCCCATGTATGGTATAACTTAAGCTTAAAACACCAAAAATGGAATAATAAAAGTTGCCTGAAAACGGTACCGGTATTTTTTGACAAAAACAGCTTAGTTTGCCAAGGAAATGCTTGGAAACCTTCTCTATTAAATTCAAAGCATTTGAAGCCAATTTATCCGGTTATTATTATTATTATTATTATTATTATTATTATTATTGTTATTATTATTATTATTGCCCTATTTTCTACAAAAAACTTGCTTACGATTTTGGACCCATCGCAAAAAGTGGAAAAAAAAGACCCAACACCTCTGATAAGAGTTTAGGCAGTTTATAGAAAAAGATAACTTTTATTTCAGGTGTCATTGCCAAAACTGCGCGTGCAGCTGTACAGAACGGACGAGAGAACGTTCCTACTTGATTTTCAAAGTTACTCAGTGCAGCACACAGACAAACGAGAAAACACGTCAGCCCAGTCAATCGTTCCGCCATCGGAGACGCTGGTTTTTCTAGATTTATCTGCATCTCTGATCAAAGTTCTAGCACGGCTTTAGGTACCAGTTATAGACTGAGCTATCGTTTGATTATTGGCAGTTCTATCAAAATCGATTGTCTGAATACAGCCTATTCTATGCTCAAGTAAAAGCTTTATGCAGGATATAGTTTATGGACCGTGTGAAATTGCCTGCTGAGAATAAGGGGGCGTGCAAAAATTACGCAATTTTAAACTCGATTTGAAGTCATTGGCTTGCATTTTTTTAAATTTTACCAGGGCTGTTTGTTTTCCGGAAAAAACTCAAACCGGTTTTTTTTCGGCTTTTTTTCCAAAACGTTATTTTCCGAGATGGCAGAAAAATTTTTTAACAATCGCTTTTATTGCACAATTCAACGAAATAGCGTGAGTTTTATTAGGAAATGCACTAATTTCATCTTTTAGAGTAGTAATTTGATTTCAAAACAACAAAAATACAATATTAAAAGTTGCCTGAAAATGGTACCAGTATTTTTTGTCAAAAACAGCTAAGTTATGCCAGGAAAATGCTTGTAAGGCTTCTATTAACGTAAATTCAAAGCATTTGTAGCGAATTTAACCGGTTATTGTGCCTATTTCCTTTAAAAACTTCCTTGAGTTTTTTTCCGCATTATAGTTTTTCCCGAGCCCCTAGGGAAAAAAACGGTTTTTTCGGGAAAAAAACCGACCCGACATACAGATGTTATTTTATTAAAATCTTAATTTCATATGGAATTGAGTGCAAACATTTCGCTCCAAAAAATCAGGATAGCCAAATTATTACGTAGTTACAGGGGAGGGGCCAGGAAGGGGAGGACAGGTCCGAAAAGGGCAAAAACATGATTATGTAATTGTTGCACGCCCCCCTAACGCACAAGACGGCTATCGGTACTACTGTACCTACACAGTACGATAGCCGTCGGGGCATAACTGATAATTAACTAATCACTGATCCGGCATATTGCTTGCATAGGTTTCCTGTTGGTTCTTTGCTTCGGATATCAGCTCGCGCATGTACCGCGGCATCATAAATCGCTTTAGCGGCGAATGCAGCACAGCCTTCTCATTATTGCTCTCAACTGAAAAGAAATACAGCGATGTCTCGTTAATCCGGACCTTGTTAATCCGGATATTCGCCTTCCGGACAAGATTGGGTCGCGTCCCACCCAACCCAATTTTCCCCATGGCATATCAGGGTTCGTGCGGCTTTTTCAGAGCAAAATTCCCTGACCAACCAGAGTGATGAAATTCTAACAAGGAAGAGAAAATTTTAAAAAATTGGCTCTGAAAAACGCATTTAAACCGTATTCTGAAGGTAAAATTTCCAGTTGTAGTAGTTGTGGAAAGTCTGAAGTCCCATTTTCAAAAGGGTGAAAGCACTTTGGGCGAGAGATGATTCTACTGCTATCAAATTTTTCTCTGAAAGGGCACCAAATTCCCTGACTTTTTTTAAAATCCCTGACTTTCCCATGACTACCTGACTTTCAGGTCCGGCACCGGCACGAACCCCCATGACTACCTCACTTTCAGGTCCGGCACCGGCACGAACCCAGTATATAACTCATAAATGCGGATAAGAAATTTGCGGTCCCAACTTCAAAATTTCTACGGTAGTGATTCGTTAAGGGGCCGTCCATAAACTACGACGTTCAGAGAGGGGGGGTGGGGGTACCCCGAAAAACGTCGCAGAACGTCGGAGGGGGGGTGGGGGGTTGAGGCAAAACGTTGACGTATTTTTTACCTTTTTTGGTAAGGTTTGACGACTGCAGAATAAGCAAGAATGCAGAGAAAGTCAAACGGTTTTTGGCATATTTTTGTAGTTGTACAACATACAGTATGTTAGCGTGATTTGTACAGGATGTGCAAAAAAACAACCCAGCAGATTTTTTACTGTAGCAACCGTAAATCCCAACCGATTTGAATAAGTCTTTTTTGAATGAAAGACAAAGAAATTATCGATTGGTAGAGTTTTCGTTAAGATGCTCTGCTTGTAGGTTCTCGAGGCCCTCAAATTTAAAACACTGATTTTTGGCAATGAACAAGAGTGATTAAAACAACCCAGCAGATTTTTTACTGTGGCAACCGCAAATCTCAACTGATTTGAATGACTATTTTTAACTGAAAGTTAAATAAATTTTTGAAAGATTGGTGAAACTAACTGGTAAATACGTATGTGCACAGGCATAAATTTTCTATTATTCATTTGTGATTACGCAGTCAGAAAAGCAGCTTCAGATTTTGAACGAAAATTGGAAAATTTTATTTCGGGGGGGGGGGGGTTCCTCCAAAACGTCGTAATTTTTATGGGGGTGATGATGAAAACGTCGGTAAACGTCGGAGGGGGGGTGGGGGTGCAAAATTTTGAATTTTTGAACGTCGTAGTTTATGGACGGCCCCTAATCAGGATTTAGTTAATTAAGACAAAATTCATGAGCATTTTTCAATTCGGTTAAGAATTTTCAACGGAATAATAATGCTTCCTGTTGAGTCAGTATGTGATCTCAAGAGCTATAATCTGTTGAATTGAGCTTTTGGCTTTTAACTGACGAGTTACTGCGATAGAATCTGATACAGAACTAACAAAAAGCTGTGGTTTTGAACGTTGACCCTAAAAACAGTTTCAGCTTGGATTCGTTAATCCGGTGAAATCGGCCAATGCGAACGAAATTTGCCGGATTAACGAGACACGTGTAGTTGCTAAAACTAAGGTGCCTAATCAATCATTTACGTAAAAGCATTTACCAAGGCTAGTTACGGATAGACAAGCCAGAGCAACTACAAGCAGCAGACTTCGCATGATAAATTTGTTACAATGAATTTCTGAAAAGAGTGTCGGAAACAGATACTTAAGCGCAATTTGAGCCGTGCTCCTATGTGGTGTATTGGCAAGTTCGTGTTGCCCACCAGTGAGTGTGTAGATGGCCGATGAGTGGCGGCTATGGCAGAGAGAAGTCGGACCAGTAGATGAATATCTTTACCGGCGCACAACAGTAAAATAATACAGCGCCTAGGCAATCGTAATAACCACACGTAGGCAGGCACGATAGCAGACTGACACACTATAATAGCGCAGGCGGTGCTTCCAGTTTACTACGCAGGCGCAATCACAGATAAGAGCAATATTCTAATTGTGCGCCTGCTAACGGCATGTATCACACCTACGCTATGCACTACGGTGTATGGCCGACATATCAACCACCCCTCCTCCTATTGAGCGAAGAGTGCTAGGGCAGTCAAGGAGTGTAGCGTTCTGGAGGACGCCCTTTGTTCTGACGTTGAGAGCGCCACACTGGTTCTTCCCGATTGATGCCCATGGGTTGAGCGGCCCGTGGCTGAGCAGTAGCAGCTGGAGGAGCGACTGGGTCATGGAAAATGTCGGCAGGTTGTTGAGGTAACTCCTCAAACACTCGACGCATTCTTCGTGCATTCCACAACTGTCCATCTGACAGCTTGTACATCCAGTCCCCCAGCACTTGTATGACAGTGAGTGGTTTGGACCATGGACTGCGGCCCTTGGGTGTGTGAGGTCTTCTGACTCGAACCCTTTGACCCACTCTGTAGGGACCACGTCTGTCGATTGGAGAATGTTGTAGCACATCTTGTAGATCGCCAGGTGTCTCCAGACCTGGTCGTTCACCTCTTTCCTCCCTCCTTTTTCGAGCCCGAACAATCTGGAATGGCAAACGAGCAGGGCGACCGAGGAAAAGCTCGCTAGGACTCTTCTGATCAGGCTGAGAAGAGGTAGCACGGAAATGAGCCAGCAGATCGATCAGACCTTTGTAGAATGGCAAATTCGCAGCAGTGAAGGTTTGTACACCATGCTTGATGTAGCGATTGAATGACTCAATGAAAGAATTCTGCTGTGGAGTGTAGACCGGTGTCATCTCATGCAGAATGTCTCTCTGATGCAGAAAATCTGCGAACTGGTGGCTAGCAAATTGCGGCGAGATGATTTTGGCGGAGGGTCAGAGATGATTTTGGATGGATTCCCATAGCGCGAAAACAACTCTGCAAGCCATCGGGTGATGCTAGCAGTAGTGATGTTGTCAGTGCACAGAATCTCCGGGAATCGGCTGTAATTATCCACAACTACAGCAAGGTACCGTTGATGTGCAGGAGCATTCTCAAATGGCCCCGTGATGTCGATACTGATCTCCTCCCATGGCTTGTCAGGCACATGGAGGTGCATGGTAGGCATCTGCAGCTTGGGAGTAGACTTCGCAGAATCCTGGCATGGGACACAGTGCTTGACGAACAGTTCCATCTCTGAGTCCATGCCTGGCCACCAGTAGGTTTCACGCAACTTGCGTTTGAATTGCACAATGCCAGGGTGTCCTGTGTGAGCCAGTTTGAGCAAACATCGGCGCAGTGAGGCAGGAACAACCAAACGTTGCTCTACTCCTCTGGTGAGACAGCTACCAAAAGCTATCTGAAGGTCCTGACGCAGCTTGTAGTAAGGTTGCAAATCAGGAGGGACTTTCTGGCGTGATTGTGGCCAACCATGTTGAACAAACTTGTAGACTTGCTGTAGTACTGGGTCTTCCTTGGTGTGCTTGCAGAACACAGCAACTGACAAGCCATCTGAAGTGACCTGTGCCACTCGGATGGCCCCAGCATCAGGGTGTCCGATTCTGGAAAGAGCATCTGGACCAATGTTGTCCTGACCATTGACGTGCTGCACAGTGTAGTCAAATTCGGCCAGCCTTTCCAACCAGCGACCAAATTTCGATGATTTGCGTCTGTCCGGTCAAGCAGTGAGCAAAGACTTCAGAGCTGAGTGGTCAGTGCGTAGTGTAAAATGACGACCAAGTAGAAACTTCTCCCAGTACTCACAGAAGTACATGGCTGCATAGGCTTCTCGCTCATTCGCAGCCCAGTTGCGCTTGGTTGCATCTAGTGTGTGGTGTCCAAATGCGATTGGAATCTCCTTGCCGTTTTGCAGTTGAGATAGCACACCACCAATGCCAACCAACGAAGCGTCAGTAGAAAGAAATGTTGGGCACTCGGGATCGAAGATACCCAACCTCAGATCTTGCCGAACCATCATCTTCAGCTTGTCAAATGACTGCTGACATTGTTCCGTCCATTGGAACTTGACTTTTCCTCTGGTCAAAGCTCGGAGCGGCTCTGCCAAATCAGCAAACTTCGGCAAGAAGTCTGAGTAGTAGTTGAGCATGCCCAGGAAACTCAACACCTCTTTTGTAGTTTTAGGCGTGGGCATCTCTGTGATGGGCTGTAGGTTCTTCGGATCTGGCTTCAGACTGCCAGAACTGATGATGTGACCCAGGAAAGTGACTGACTGCACTGCAATGACACATTTGTCCATGTTCAGCCTGAGATTGACTTCATCCAGATGCTGAAGAACTGCCCGTAAATTGGCATCGTGTTCCTCTCTGGTCACACCATAGATGAGGATGTCATCAATGTAGGCATCACAGTTTGTTAACCCAGCCAGTGTCTGCGAGACAAGTTGCTGGAAAACTGCAGCAGAATCCTTCAGGCCCATTGGGAGCTTGCAGTATGCGTACATCCCCTTTGGCGTGATGGTAGTAGTGAGCAAGCTGCTCTCCTCATCTAGATCAACGTTGTAGTAGCCCTTGCGAAGGTCCAGCTTGGAATACCACTTTGCCCTGCACAGCTTTGTGTACAGATCCCGAATGTTTGGCAAAGGGTAGCGTACAGGTTCCACAATCTGATTCAGCTTGGAGAGGTCGGTGGTGATTCGCACTCCACCATTGGGTTTGTCCACAGTCACCATTCCATTGATGACTTTTGACCGGTCGACCTTGCGCCAAATTCCCTGTTCCACCATTGAATCGATCTCTTCCAACGTCTTGGAGAGTCGATAGAGCGGGATGCTCCGCAACTTGCAAGGCGGTGGTAGTTTGGCATCTGGCACCAGCTGAATCTTGTGCTTGAAATCGGGAAACTGTCCGATGTCATCCCTGGTGAGGTTCTTGCACTCTTGCAGCAAATGAGCAAGACCTGCCTTGACCCAGGTAGATTGCTGTGGAACATTGACCGTCAAAGCATGTACAGCCTCCTGTCCTGCTGTATGCATAGGAATTTCTTGAGACCGAGCCTCTGACATAGCAGTAGAATTGTCAGCCTCCATTGACTGAACTGAGCAGGTGTGCTGGTCAGCCTGTACTGACTGCACTGAGCAGGTGCTGTAACGGTCCCACTCGGCAATAGTAGCAACTTCTGGAACAGGCTTGGTAGCTCGAGTTCTAGCGGCGAGACAGAGTCACGATTTGCAGCAGCTTTGTGTGCTTGTGCCAGAACCAAGTCCAGTCTAGACTTTTATGTGCCTCCAGTAAGTAGCAGACACAACACAACACACGGACGCGTAGACAGAATAGGCGACCGTACTACACAGCAACCAAACAACACAACAACGCTGGTCGGCCAGAGCCTACAGAAAACCCAGCGCTACAACACACAGCAGTGTACAGAGCCATCGCAGCAGCGGCCCAATCGATATCCGACAGGCCTCTGTGACGGAAGTGGGCGGAGCTAGATCCATCAGACTGACAGTTCAGCCGCAAACCAACATCGGAGCCCAAACAACAGTCCTGCCCGATGATAATTGTAGGCCATTCGAGCTGGGGACGTTACAGAGCTCCCTTCTGAGGCTTGACGTCCTCGGCAAGCGTTGTATGTGAGCTCGAATGGACTGTTGGCTGCGCCGCTCCCTTCTGAGGCTTGAACTTCTCAGTAGATCTTAATCTGGGTCGACTCTTCTTTTCTGGCCTTAAACAGCTGCTTCGCTTTTGACACAGTTATACAATAGAATACCAGAACAAAATAATTGCGTTAAGGGAAACAAACAAATAACGAGTGAGTATAAAAACCTAGGACAGTGAATATTGACATTTTCAATAGACACAATAACAATAGACTAATGAGAGTTCAACCTTCTCCCTGACGCGGTCGACATGGGAGCACAAAATCGGCGTTTGTCCCATCTCCAGCGGTCAGATGATTGTCTTGTTTTTCGTTGAACTCACTAGGATTTGGATGCAAGCAGCTGCTCACATCCACCCTCGGCGTTCCAAAGCTGAGCTTGTTGTTGAGTGCGCAGATAACCGATACCTCTATCCTCTTGGACGTCACTTTGGTCACTTCTGTACCTGACGGCCACTGAGGTCGGTTTTTCCATTGACTCCATGTAGCATTGACTTTGTCTTTCCATCTGTGTCGATCCATCACCCAACTCATTTCCTCATCAATAGCACTTTCCCAACGATTCTTTCCTTCAGCCGTTCCCTCTGGCTTGTACTGATTCGCTTTCACTAACACATTCTCCTTTCTCTCCATGACTGGTGTCTGCTTGGCACTACCTTCTGGCTTGTATTGATTGGCCTTTACTAACACACTCTCCTTTCTCTCCCTCTCTGGCTTTTGAGCTTTGTCTGGCGAGTAGACCACTTTGGCTTCTGTTGTAGATGAGGAGATACCAATGTTGTCTTTCTGGAGTGTAACGAAGGTTGGCGAATAGTCGACACCAACTAGACGCTTTTCAGTACAGTACAACCAAGGCTGCACTGTGCTCTCAGCGAACTGGTCAGATTCTTTCTTCATTGGGGTGTAGTCTTTGTTGGTAGTGGTTGGCTGCAAAGGACTGTTCTCTTTGTCATCAGAACTCTCGCCACTGGCTTCAAACTCCATATTCTTTTCAGCGCTCAGTTCTTCCACTCCAGCTTTGTGCAACAACAGCAGTAAGTCTACCAACAACTCCTTGTCAGAACTTTCAAACAAACTCCATTGCTGCTCAGCCTTTTCACACGATTTCTGTGCAACTTGTACACTGGGCGCTTCAATGAACACACTTGAGCTTTTGGCCACTACCAATTTCGGTTCTTCTGTCACTACAACTGCCACCTCTTGTCTTATTGTGTCTTCAAACCACTCTTCAGCCCACTCGAAACACTCATCTTCCAAACAAGCGATTTGAGCCATACGAACAGGTGACATCTCTTCTTGAGGCAGCGACAAACACTTGAACCACATAGCCATGTTTTCTCTGAGCATGGCCAGGGACAATTGCACCAGTTTCATTTTTATAGCAGTATCATTGACACGGCTAGAACCCACGGCTTTTGTTATCCACTCATTGTCTACTGCAGCTCTGAACCATTCATGAAGTTCTTGTAGCTGATCAATGTTAGCAGCGTATTTCCATACTTCAACATCACTGGCCCTGGTCATGTCTATGTCGCTTTGCTTTAATTGCAATGAAAGCTCATACCATTCATCCATCTTTTTCTCCCACCGATCAAGGGCCTTTTCTACTTCTTGCTGGTTGGTGGTTGGCGCTTTTCTCTGCTTCTTGGCGCGTCTGCTAGCGGCGGTGTGTGGTTGGTCTTTGTAGACTTCACTAAGGCTTTTCTTGACTACCGTATTTGGTCTGCTTTGCACTAGATCGTTGGTCTGAATCCCTGCTTCTTCTACTTCTCCAAAACTACCAAGCAGTTGAGACGAAATAGGATCACCTGAAGTGTCATCTTCGACCGCAAGCTGTGAGTCAGTTGAGAGGTCTCCAATTGACGCAGCGCGTTTCGTTAGTGGTACATCGAGCGACACATCGAACGCGCGGCTCTCTTCTAGCGGGGCGTTGGATTGTCCTCCTCTCGGTTCCTCACTACACGACAACCGACGGTGCTCAATGGTAGCCTGTCCAGTGCCCTCGGCGCTCTCTTGGTCAACAGACGACAAACTTTGAACCATTTTTCGCTCCATTCCCTCTCTTTCACCTTCTTTTTCGATCCTTCAATCTCGGTGCATGAACCTCCATTTGTAACGGTCCCACTCGGCAATAGTAGCAACTTCTGGAACAGGCTTGGTAGCTCGAGTTCTAGCGGCGAGACAGAGTCACGATTTGCAGCAGCTTTGTGTGCTTGTGCCAGAACCAAGTCCAGTCTAGACTTTTATGTGCCTCCAGTAAGTAGCAGACACAACACAACACACGGACGCGTAGACAGAATAGGCGACCGTACTACACAGCAACCAAACAACACAACAACGCTGGTCGGCCAGAGCCTACAGAAAACCCAGCGCTACAACACACAGCAGTGTACAGAGCCATCGCAGCAGCGGCCCAATCGATATCCGACAGGCCTCTGTGACGGAAGTGGGCGGAGCTAGATCCATCAGACTGACAGTTCAGCCGCAAACCAACATCGGAGCCCAAACAACAGTCCTGCCCGATGATAATTGTAGGCCATTCGAGCTGGGGACGTTACAGTGCGTCCATCTAACACCATGTGTAGCACTGTAATCGTGTCTCTTCCTATCACTGCACCGAAGAGAGTAGGAAGTACAAACACATTGATTGTAGCAGCCCGACCATTGTATGCGACTGTGGCAGGAAACTGAACACCAGCGCCAGGAATCTTTGACCCATCAAAATTCGTCAAAGTCTGCTGCACTTTCTGCAGAGGTGTGCCACCGAAATGTCGCTTGTAGATGTCCCAAGTGATGCCAGTAATATCTGAACAGCTGTCGGTGCTAGCAGTGACAGAAGTGCTCCTTCCGTCTGCTGTAGTGATTTGTACTGTACTCGAAAAGCCCTGTCCAGTAGGACTCTCAACAGCACAAACTCGGTGGTGCTGTCCAGAAGCATGCACCTTGATGGTGCTCATAGAAGCTTGACCCCGATTTGGTCCCTTGGCACCCTTCTTCTTGGACCTGCAGCATTTCTCGAAATGGTTCGCCTTGCCGCAGTAGGAACACTGTTTTCCTTTGGCAGGACAGTCTGCAGAACCAAATCGATGTGTCGGACTGTTGCACCCAAAGCAACGTTTATCATTTTGCTGAGTAGGTTGGTGAGTCTGCGAGTGTGGTTGTTTGCCCTTCTGTGGAGACTTCCATTGCTGCTGAGCTCTGGCAACCATAACAGAGCTTGAGAGTTGTATTTTGGCTGCGTCCTGTCTAGAGCTCTCATCTGCTTGCGCAATTGTTTTGAAGTCCTCCAAATTGACACGATTCAGAGCTAGAATCTTCTGCTGTGTCTCTTTGTTGTACAGTCCTTGCGTGAACTGTGTAGCCAGCAAGTAGTTGACTAGCTCGGTGCGCTGAATGAAGCCCTGGGCATTTGCTGTTGGCAGCGTGATCTCTTCCAGCAAACTCTGTAGAGCTAGGAGGTACTCATTGACTGTCTCATGCGCTGATTGCTTCCTGCATCCAAAGTCAAAGTGAGCCCTCACTGGATTGGCTGGATGATGGAAAACTGACTTGGCGGCTTCCAAGTAGACAGCAAATGTTGACCCGGCTGTATTCTTCCCCACTGGATGTGCACTGAATTGTCGCTGTCCCTCTACGCCGAGTAGGTTGTACAACAGCATGTTCTTCTGCACATCTGTGAGTTTCAGCGTCTGTGGCAGGCACGCATCGGTTAGAGCCAGGTAGTTGTTGAACTGCGCCAACCATTGTCCCCATGACAGCGGAGGTGTGTCGCCCTTTGTTGTCCAAAACTTCTCCGGAAGAGGAACTTGGAACTTCTGCACTTGTTCTGCCATCTCCCAGTGTTTTTGTGTAGTAGCCCACACTACATACACAAAATGATGTGAAGTTGACACGGCGCAGAAACCATGTTGTTGGCCTGTATCACCAATGATAGAGACACAACTGAGAAGGACACCTGAGGCGCAGAAACCATGTAGTTGGCCTGTATCACCAATGATAGAGACGCAACTGAGAAGAACACCTGACAGTCACCGATAGCGAGCGGCTCTTCGTTAGCAGAAGGAAAATTTTCTTCTCCACCAATGCCCGAGTGAATGACCGACCGCGTCGCCAGTTGGTTCTTCTCCACCGATGCTCGCGTGAATGACCAACCGCGTCGCTAGTTAATTCTTCTCCGACCGACCGGCGTCGCCAGTTGGTGTATTGGCAAGTTCGTGTTGCCCACCAGTGAGTGTGTAGATGGCCGATGAGTGGCGGCTATGGCAGAGAGAAGTCGGACCAGTAGATGAATATCTTTACCGGCGCACAACAGTAAAATAATACAGCGCCTAGGCAATCGTAATAACCACACGTAGGCAGGCACGATAGCAGACTGACACACTATAATAGCGCAGGCGGCGCTTCCAGTTTACTACGCAGGCGCAATCACAGATAAGAGCAATATTCTAATTGTGCGCCTGCTAACGGCATGTATCACACCTACGCTATGCACTACGGTGTATGGCCGACATATCACTATGACGTAAATAGAGTGCGAACAATACCTAAAAAACCCAATACCCCAATACCCAATACCCAATACCAATACCTGAGACCCCCAATACCCCAATACCCAATGCCCAATACTTGTGTAGCTGGGCCAAAAATTTCATTTCAGTGGACAGGTACATTCTAGTTGTGTACACAAGATTTTGGCACCGCAATAAAAATTTTTAAGAGGCTGGTTGGGCCGCTGCCCAAGCAGGGCGAGAAAATTTTGAAAAATTAGCCTTTCAGAAAGCATTTAGAAGCCGTTTAAGCGAAAAATTAGCAGAAATTAACAGTTTTGGTACTTAATATTTCGTAATTCAGTCGTGATTTTTTTCCTAACTCCGCCGGAAATTGTGTGCACCACGGCAATAGCCATGATGGGTACGGTGCTAGTCTAGTACATTACGGTGACATTAATGTCACCATTTTTATTTCAGAAAATAATAGAGAAATTAATTACTGGTTAATTATTAATTAGCAGCGCTTAGAAAAGCGTACACTTTAGGAAATTCTACTAACGTTTAGTTGATTAGGCTGTCCATAAACGATGACATTCCAGACGGGGAGGGGGGTCGGCAGAAATGCGACGATAGACGACACACCAGGAGGCGGAGGGGTTAGCAAAGAGCAACGTCGCTTTTTTCGGAATTTTAGAGAACTTTGATTGTATTATTTTCAATTTAAGTACATTCTGTCAAAGGTTTCTACAATGCGGAAAAGCTTCCCAGAGTGGTTGTAGGGATTTATTCTATTGATTGCGCAGTATGCTAACAAGAAAACATGACAGTTCTGTATGTACTGTACTTTTATCGGGAGGGGGTAAACCGAAAACGACGTTGCCTTGGGGAGGGGATCCACAAGAAACGATACAAGGCGATTTTGGGGGGAGGGGGCTCCGAAAAATTTGAACGACGTCATTTATGGATGGCTCCTTAACGCGAAAACAGCTTACTAAACCGAATCATCGATCAACTTTTTCGATATTTTTCAGATCAATTTTTCAGGTCAACATCGATTTCTCTCTATTTTTAATTGTCCAATTTAGTATTGGGTATTGGGGGGTAAAAACCCCAATACCCAATACCCAATACCTGGAAACACCCCAATACACCCAATACCCAATACCCAATACCAGTTCGCACTCTAGACGTAAACAATTCTTTACCAAACAAAGATTTACTCAATAGTGCGTCAGAGTTCAGATATTCAGCTACGGAATCGCATTCTATCTCTATTGAACGAAAACCATCTCGCATACAACATAATACATCTGTACATAATAGAACAAGTCCAGTCAGCAAACTAACTATAACAGAGAAATGTGGGCTAGGTTAGGTGGCTAAAGTGTAAACGGCGTAAACGGCGCATTCGGCATTTATCCTTCTGTCAGTCCAATGGCACTGACACTTTATCACGGCGCTCTGCCGCGCTATTTAGATATTTGCGGACTGGTTCTTCCATTACGCAAAAGTCTAAATGGCGCGGTAGAGCGTCGTAATAAAGTGTCAGTGCTATCGGACTGACAGAAGAACAAATCCTCCTTAATCAGTCATGGAAATAATGAGATACATGGTATCTGAATGTCTCTCCCAAACATACATGTAACAGCTCCGGGCCGACCTGGGGGGAGGGGGGTAGGGGGGGGGTTTTCCTCAGGTGGGGGGTCGAGGGGGGGTTTCGCCCAGGTGGGGGTCCCAAATTTCAAAAAGCTCCGAAACGCCTAGAAATGCGTTTTTAGCACGTTTTTTTCAGTAAGGACGCTAAAAATCGCTATTTTAAGCTGCCAAATAGCGTTTTAAAGCTAAAAACAAGCAAAAAATGACAAAAAGAGCTTCCAAAAACACCGATTTTTCTTAAATATCAGCAGTGGAAACGCGAAATTCGGCTTCCAAAGGCTTTTCAAGTGAATTTTAGGCTAAAAATTAGTGATTTCTGACCCAGTTTGCTAATACTGGAGCCACTACTAGTACTTGTATTTTTTGGTCGGGGGGAGGGGTCCCTTAACCTGTCTCGGGGGGGGGGTGAGGGGGGGGTTGGCCTTTCCAGCAGGGGGGGGGTTACCCCCCCCAAACCCCCCCTAGTACATGTATGCTCCCAAATGTTTTACACTCATATTTTCCTGGACACGCCACGCCACCGCCGTCAGAAGGCAAGCCCATTAAAGCAAGATGAAGCGCTAACTTATTAGGCAGCCACGTCTGCCTAGTGCCTACGGCTTGAAAGAAAAGATACAGCACAGTGGAACCTCTAGTACGTACAGGGGCCGTCCAAAAAAAAAAACAACCACGCAGATTTTTTGCTGTAGAAACCGCAAATCTCAACCGATTTGAATGAATCCTTTTTCAAATGAAAGATAAATAAATTCTTAAAACAGTGCTGAAATTTTTATTAGTGTACTCCGCTTAGTTCCTGAGATATTGGCTCTCAAAATCAAAACCGTGATTTTGGCAATGATTTTTATTATTCTGCTGCATGTCATAATAAAACGGATTCCTTTCGTACTAGGGCTATTGGAGGCTTCTCGCTGAGGGCTATTGGATTGGAGGCTTTACCGGTGACAGACACACGCTCGGTTTACCGCACACCAGTTACAACTTAGGACAAAAAGTTACAACTACTACCAGACATGGGAAAAGGGGGTTGATAGGGGTTGGCTCCCCCCTCCAGGTGTGACCTACCCCCTCAGCCGGCCGCTACCCTCTCAGGAATTCTTTGGAATTTTGTGTAGAAAATTATTATAAAAATAACCGTGGATTAGGTGTAAATGAGCTCAGAATAGCTTATTTTAACTTATTTTATTGAAAAATAAGCCAAAAATCGGACTTTTTTGCTTACCACCCCACCCCCTCAGCCGCTCCTAGCCCCCTCAGGAATTGAAAATTCTACCCCCTTCAGCCGAAATGCTAGCCCTGTCCGACTACTACTACTTCTACTACTACTACTACTACTACTACTACCACCAGTAAAGTCTCGTTAGCCCTCAGCACTAAGAATCTGTTTAATTGTGAAGTGCAACGGAATCACTCTTGTTCACTGCCAAAATCTGTTTTGACTTTGAGGGCAAATATCTCAAGAACTAAGCAGCTTAATAAAGTTTCATTCACGAATTTCTCAATCTTTCATTAAAAAAGGATTCATTCAAATCGGTTGAGATTTGCGGTTGCTAGAGTAAAAAATTTGTGGGATTGTTTTTTAATGAGAACCCTGTATATGGGAGTCAAAATTGTCTCGAATGCTGAGGTCAATATAGCGCTGAAGAAATAGGACAGTGGTGTCTGAGCTGAGAGACCATCCCATTTACGCAGGTTCCAATGTGTACATTTGCACGAAATGACGCAGAGTTAGGAGTCGAACTGAATTGGTAGGAAAGCTTCAGAGAAGCTGAGGGTTGTGTCCAGGGGGCGGCAAAATGTACCTGGTTGCCGCAGATTCAGCTGCTTTCTTCCTAGAATCAAATTTGTAAGTCTAAGGGCGATTGAAACCAGAAACTTCACTTCCTTGCAGACAGACAACGGTAGGTGTCACCTACAGCACGTATCATAATTGTGTGCCCTTGGCAACTTGCGCAACGAATCCAGCTGCATAACAGTGATTTTTGTCTAAACCTTTCTGAAATCTGAACTGCTACCCAGTTTCTGTTTTAAGCCAACGATGTCAGTTTGGAGCCTGTCTGAAGGCAAGCAGAAGTCTCTGGTTTAAGAAAGTTTAAATTTGAAGCCCTTTTCTCTTCAGCCTATGTATCTCGTGCGTTTCAAGGCTTCAAATTTGAAAGAAAACAAAACGAAGTCCCTCTAATAAGCGCCTGGCCCGTCTGTTTATGGGCTGCAACCAGAAGTTTGGTAAATTTACTGAATTACATGAAAAATTCAATTTAGAATTGCACTACTGACCCAACCGCGTATGCAAAGTACCGTGTCCTGAAGTGTTGTGTAAATGCACTACTGTGTACATACATACTGTGTGTGCACGAACGAACAGTGCAAGGACAAATCCAACGTCCAGTTATTCAAATTATTTAATTTTTTGTTCCGCTTGTTTATTTGTGACAAATCATTACGAAAACTGCATGCAAGAGAGTTAAAAAAAGCCACCATTAGACCGAATCCATAACAGAGTTGCGCGAGGACCTCAGCCAGTACTACGCGTTACACCCATCCCTTCATTCTGTCAGGCACCAGTCAGGTTGTTCGGCTGAAGAAATGAAAGGCCTAACTGAGAATTCAAAAAATTCTAAGCATCAGGACGAAACAGATCATCCCTATACGATGTTAAAGCAGGCCAGGCGCTATTGAGAAACAAATTTATTCACATAAATATGCAAGAGACACACCTCTGCCTACGCCTCCAATGTTTGCGACCCTCTTGAATGTGTCTAATCGTAAGTTTTAGGAGCTTTATGGATTCCTAAAAGCAAGCCAAAGAATGATTTTAGTTGAGAGAAAAAGAGCAGGCGCTTATTAGACTACTACTACTACTTCATGTAACTATGGCTTAGTCACCGGTTTCTGCACATTGTAACATTACTGCAGTTCCGAATGTGTCTTGAGAGAACGAGCGTCCATTCCATGCTATGCGACTGAAAGCAGTTCTAGCATGAGGCTTATTAACTCAAAAATCAATTACTAGAACCATTGGATTTTGTTTGAAAATTTTCGTGTCAGAATTTCAACTAGACTAGACCAGGCGCCAATAAAAGCAAGACTAACTAATACTATTTAATCCACCTTTGCCTAGCTCTCCAGTGCTTGTGGCCATCCTGAATGTGACTTATGATTACTTTTAGCACAGTTGTGAACTCCTAAAACATGCCCAAAACCAAATAAAGAAGTGCTAACGTTAAGAAATCTGCATAGACTGCCCCTAGGCTTCACTTTGCTCTTTCGTTCCAGCTATGTACATTTGTGGGATGAAAAATAATGCAATGAAAAAATAGTGTACATGCTTGTTGAATCATTAATGTTTGCATTATATACATAGGCAAAGGGATGATCACAGTGACCCAAAAATCGTCTCCTATGTGGAGGTGTTTCATCTATAGAGGTCAATATAGTGATGACAGTGCCTGAGAGACAATCCCATTAGAGGCTCAACTGAGTTGACAACTACCATACCACCACTACTGAGGAATCTTAACTGAACTTAAAAAATCTCATTATTCATCTCCACTTTTTGAAGGAAACTTTTATACAACGTGTGCCAAAGACAACCCAGCAGATTTTTTTGCTGTTTCCTGTGGGAACCGTAATTCTCAGCCGATTTGAATGAAAGGCAAAGAAATTTTTGACAGATTGGTGAATTTTATATTAAGATAGCCTGCCTAGTTCCTGAGATATTTGCCCTCAAAGTCAACACAGAGATTTTGGTAATGAACAAAACTATTATTATTATTATTATTCCGTTGCACTTCATACGTACTAAAACATATTATTCCTACAGCTAAGCGCTAACGTCACGCGGCTTTACTGGTGACACACACGCTCGGTTACTTCATAAGTACAGTCTCATTAGCCCCATGCAGTAGGATGTGGCCCACCCCCAACTCGGGCTCGACCCCCCCAAACCGGGGGGCCCACCCCCAAATTTTCGGATTTTGACTACCCGAACCCATTTTCCCGGCCCATGTATGAGTAGGAATCTGTTTTTATTATGAAATGAAGTGCAACGGAATTCCTCTTGTTGTTCGGTACCAAAATCTCTGTCTCTGCTTTGAGGGCAAATATCTCAGGAACTAGGCAGGCCATCTTAATAAAAATTTCACTAAGAATTTATTTCTCTTTCATTCAAAAAAGATTCATTCAAGTCTGTTGAAATTTACGACTGCTACAGCTAAAAAAAAATCTGCTGGGCTGTTTTTAATGCCTCTTGTTCATTTATCACTGTTTTGATTTTGAGGTCAAATATCTTTTAGGAATAGTATCTTAATGAAAATTCATCAACCTTTCAAGAATTTATTTGCCAAACATTCATTTAAACAAGATTCATTCAAATCGGTTGAGAATTAGAGTTTCAACAATAAATAACAAGGTTGTTTTTTTTGGCAGACCCTGTATAATGCACTGTGATGCAAAGCTACCCAGCATTCAGTTCAAATTAGGTTTTGCAGTAAATTCCTCGTATAGTGTTCATATATGGGTACACAGGCGCTTATTAGACCGTTGCTGTTGCCAGTCAATCAACTGCTTGCTTCCTACATACTGCTTTGTTTTTAGCCTCCACCGTGCGTTGTTGATGTTAAGCTGGAGGTGTTTAGCCATCATCGGAATCAGCCTTATACATTCACGCTGAAACCACCCATCATTTAGTGCAGATTTTAAAAGTGTACAGAAATTAGCACCACACAGGCCCAGGCGAATATTAGAGGTTTTTGGTTACTAACTTTGATTAAACAAGTTCTGACAGCCGTTATTTGGCGTTTATTATCGTATCGCATTTTCTGCAGATGGCGACCAATCAATCGAATCAATACAAAAGACCGATCCTGAAAAGAAATCATCATATATCATAACTTTGTTAAAAATATATAGCGACCTTTTATTTACATTGTCAGTTTTCAATGTAACACTTCTCCTTAGAGGCCTTACGGCAATATAGCAGTGACTACAAGAAGGTTAGGCCAGTTTTTCCGAAGGACTCGAAAAGGTGATACGTATCCGGAAAAACTCAAGCTAGTAGTTTTCAAAGAAAAATGAAACGAATTCGGATAGGATAAAATCGATGCAAATGCATTGAATCTACTCAAACCAATTGTCTTGTCTCCACGCAATTTCACCTCAAAGTTTAATCATTTTGAGTAAAACTACAATTCCTGACATTGTTCAACTCCGAGTCTCAGAGATTCTACAGTAATAACTGCTTCTAATTTGTAAGAGAGCCAAAAGGTTGTGTGAACGGCTGACGCCAAACCTTATGGTCGCAAGATTAATAATAAGCAAGTTTGTAACTTGCAACTGCAGCGTTATCTAACTTGCTATTACTTTTCTATTAAGAACCTGTCAAATTAAAATTGGTGAATATTTTCCAAAAAAACTATTATATTTTCAGTACAGATGAGTTCAGCTCATATTAGAGGGACTGTCATTTGACTAATAAAAAAGAATTAACCAGTAGTATTTTCTGTTAGCCATGTTATGCTTCCACATATTGATCATTGCCCTTATTATCCAGACAGAATTCTGAAACTTTGCGCATTAGCTGCATTTGCACTGTGAAGCATGCATGTAAATCGATGAAAGGGGAAGGAGTTGTGCAGTCTGGCCCCGGCCAGGGGGGTCTGAGCCCAAACTTCAGTTCAGGGTTTGGGTACTAAAAACGCTCAAAAATCGCAATTTTGGGCTAAAAATCGCAAACAATCGCTAATTTGGGCTCAAATACTCAAACACAAAAGCTAAAAAGTGCTGTTTTTCAGGCGATTTTAGTAATTTTAGTGTCTGAAATTGCAAAAAAATCGCAAAAATTGCTTGCCAGAACATCAGAGGGGGTCGAAGGATTTAAGGAATGCCGAAAACAATCGTTAAAATTAATAATTAGCTTATTATACACTTGCATACGTATAAAATATACTGAATAAACTGGACTGGCGCTTTTTAGAGAAACTTAATAAAAGTTCTCACAGTCTAACCTCTTAATGTATTTGTACTTTCGATTGTACATGTTGTTTCTGCAAGACATAATAATTGCTTTCACTATGTCAGGCGAAGACGACTGAGCCTAAATTCCATGGTAATTTTATGTGCATGCTAGAAAACTGAAGCGCTTATTAGAGGGCTCAACCTATTTAATTTTCAACGCAATGGTACTTGTTATTGTAGTAATATTTTCGGCACGCCATGTTATTTTTCCATGCCAGCATAACGGTTTTTAAAGCGCGAATCGATAATTCCTAAATAAAATACATATTATTGTAGTGGTGAGATGGCAAAAAACTTGCTAAAATTATTAAATAAGTAAACAAAATTAGTTCCAGAACAAGCAGACAAATCTCATTAGAGGGACCATGTAAATTTGGACCAACCTGATATAATGTTTTCTCTGCACAACGTTATGTTTGCATCTTGATATCAGGTCCTTAAGATAAGAAATTGTCGCACACTGAAATCATTTTTCTTACATATTTTACATTCTAACTTCAGAAAAGATACATGGGACAAAGAGCGTTTTTATGATAAAAACTTTTGCCACACCACTTCAAGGAAAGTATGTAAGAATAATTTATAAAACTTTTTTAAGACAGAACTGACAACCCCTCCGGAAAAGAGTATCATACCCCGTTGCTAACAATCTATCAACAAAACAGTTCAGTCAGGAAGGTGAACAAGGTATGAAGTTTGTTTAAGGCGGTAGCTTATTAAAGGGACACCACATACGATAGCAAACCTCATGTAATGTTTTCGTGCGACAACGTTGTGCCTGCATCTGTTTATTAACTCTTTTATCCAACCTATTGCAGTCTCCTAAAATGCAGTCTTTATTCGTCTACAATTGCATTAGAGATCTAAGCTTTATGGCGCTTATTAGGAGACGTGAGAAGAACGGGCCATACCAGAGCTTTCGTTTCAACAGTTTCTTTCGAGAGGCCACATTATTTTTCAGTGTAGTCATTGTTCGAACTAACAAATTGAGCTAGAAAAATGTTCTCTTTATTATAAACTATAGAATTGCAGATTGTGCATTAGCGCTTATTAGAGAGAGTCCCATCGATTTATTTATTTATTACCTACTACCTCAGGAGGTCTGGGAACAAAGCGGCAACTTTCTTTCTGTGGTAATAGTTTCGCGATTTGAAATTGTCGTACATCATTTTGATCAACGGCATACAGAAGAGCATTGCTTGCGTCTATAAGCGCGCAGTAAAATTGAACTTCTGTCTCAGCCACTCTTGCCTGTCTCTGCCACTGGGTAGCAAAAATCGAAGAAAACAGCCACCAACAGTAGCGACAAAAACGCTCAAAGACTCAAGCGAGTTCTCTGCTGATATTTTATGTTTGCAATGCCATTTTGCACATGTCGACACAGCTTGCGCAAGTCAATAATAGCCGGTGCCTAAATTTTGCCTGCACAAACCAGACAGTGAGTGGGCTTTAGGCACTAATGATTGAGAAAAAAATATAAATCTTGCATTAGTAATTACCGAGAATGCATAAAGGAGTAGCAAGAATGTGCCACTCAGCGGCCGGCCGAGTGTCGATGCGCTGCACCATAATTACCGCAGGGTCGGGAATTTCAAGGGAATTGCGCATGCGTTTTATTGCAGCAAGCATGAGGTCAACAAAATTTGTAGTGATTTTGTACAACGGCGATTCATTCGATATTTCGGCTAAGATTTTCAATCGTAACAATAAATAAAAGAAGTGTCCAATTACAAGGCAAAATTTCAAGATATCTATGAAATGCATCAGGCTTTTTTGCATTTGTGAAACTTCCCATTTTGAACGCAGCACACGAGCTTGGCCATGTACACATGCCACATGTTTGCATATTCCAGCTTTTTACCTTTCTTTCCCTTTATCATGTTGCCATAGACTTAAGAAATCAACGGGGGCAGCTACATTCCCAAAGACAGATTGAATATCCCGCTCAAAAAAGCAGGTTGCGCTGCAATAAAGCTCATGCGCAATTACCGGAGCGGTCGCGAATTTCCGGTAATCCGGTAATTATGGTGCAGGCCGGCCGGTGAGTGGAACATTCTTGCTACTCTTTTATACATTCTTGGTATTACCTTTCCAACAAACTCCTCCCCGATTTGGTAGCGTTCGAGGGTTATTCTAAGAATCGTTCGCACTGGTTCTTTCTGCTTGGCCAGCAGATCGGCGGCGCTACTGGCGTCCTTGCTGCTGCACGTGACTGCGCCTAGAATTTTTACAACCTCCCTCCATTCTTACTGCCAGCAAGTAATACATGGCGGCCGCTAGGCTGTCTCTGGCCGCCGTCGATCGATAATAGGCCCACAGACAGACAGCGCAGCGGCGAGGCAGCAGACAAATTACAAAACGCACCCATCAAATCCCACATGTGACCGACTGGAATGGTCCTGACTACCAGCTGCCAGGCAAACTTTTTGATGCGTTGCTCCAGCGTGGCCGCTTTGTTGGCCACTTCAGCTGCCTTCTCTATTACGTCCTCCGGTATCTCGCAACCGCTCTCGCTCATAGTGAACGCGAACGCACTGCCGCCTAGAAGTTATCGATTTTCAGTCTTCTTACCAACCGCTCACTTTCAAACTGCGGCTAAGTAATTTGTCTTTTTTTCCTCAGCTTTGCGCTAGCAACTACGATTTTCAGATAGAAACTGAGTCTGAAATTAGAAAATTCTCTTAACGATTTCGTTGCTGACAGCTTATCTAACCAGTTTTGCTTTTCAACTATTTTCTGCTTGTCTAGTAGAATGTGATTGACTGTTCAGGCCATTACTGTTAGGGTAATAGCCATATAAAACTGAGCCGCTGCTAGGCCAATAGGCCGTATCGACATCAGAGCATTAGGACAGCATTTAAAAGCAGCTAGCGCTAGCAGGCAGGCCATGTTAATACGGCCCCTAATAACTACACCACTGGCGTCACAAGTCAGTATGTGGCTGAGCATTTTAACATGCCTATTAGCTATACTATAAATCTTTCAAGCCACTGGCTCTATGTAATTACCATATAGACAACAGCAGAAAAGCCGGCTTTTAAAATGAAATGATGCCAACAAAATATGGTAAACGATCGATTCTTTGCTATGTTACGTACTAAGCGGCTTTTGACAGATATATCCTTTTCAAGCAACCAGTCTGAGTGAGCCAATATTAAAGATGTGCACGGGCACCTGAGGTGAGCTGTCCCCCGGGCATCAAAACGGGACCCGGCCCGTGAGTTTTGCTTTGCTTTCGAATACTTGATACGATTATTTCAAAAGTAAAGCTGAAGTTGAAGGTAGGCTTATGGAAATTGGCAATTTTGAAGCAGCAAAACGGTCCACACACCTTGACATGGGCAAAAGGGGCGGAGGGGATTTGACCCCCATCAGGCTCTGACCTACCCTCCACTTAAGCCGCCGCTACCCCTCAGGAATTTTTAGCAAGAATTTTGTATAGAAATTTATTATAAAAATATGGCTAAATTAGGTGTAAATGAGCTCAGAATAGCTTATTTAAGCTATTTTAGCTAAAAATAAGCCTAAAGCTGAGAAAAACCAGGATTTTAGTAAGAAATTGGACTTTTTTTTGGTTCCAATCCCCTCAACCTACATCAACCTAAACCTCTCAGCCCCCTCAGGATTTAAAAGTTTACCAGCCCTCCCTCAGCCAAAACGCTAGCCATGTCTGCGTGTACATATCTGAAATTTCGGCTCAATTTTAATTTCTGCTGTTTGCTTGCATGTTGTTTGCTCCAAGAATGAAAACGGAGCCACTTTGAAAGAGCTACAAAAGGCAATGAGAAAGCGTTATCAGGATGGGAAAGTTTTAAAACCCTGCTTTTGGCTGAAAAAACCTTAAAGGTTGTCAGGTGTCCAAAATCGGCTTTTGTCGAAAAACCGCTCACATTTAAATACTAAATGTATGATTTTGGTACCTGTCCAGTTAAACACGTTTTTTCACTGGTGGGCAGACAGGTATCAAGTAAAAATTCGTTCGGAATCAGCAATAAATTTTAAGTCAATTTAATTGCCCAATTTTGAAGGCTTCCGAAGATGCAGCACGTCCTTACTGCGAAAGCTAACGTTTTCAACTTGGCTTGGGTCCGCTGATTGCGAACCTATTTTTTACTGATCGGCATCTGCCCACTTTATTCAGCCACATGGTAGAAATACAGTTGATCATAACACAAACATCAACGAAACAGAGATACACAGAACAGTCGTACATAATTGGTCAAAACTTCATCTAGCTGCTCTTCTCGCCTTGCAAGTAGCACATTGCGCCACGAACTTGGCCACCAGATCTCTCGAGACATAATGGTAGATGAGCAACACCTTGAAAAGGACGAATCAAACTGCTAGCCAAAAGCAGAATAAATACTCTTGTCAAAGTTGCCTCTCGACTGCAGTGGTCGGGCTTGTGAGCCACCTCAATGGCTGCCATTGCATCTTCCTGGATGAGCAACGGTTTTCTTGTCTTCCTGCCCACCAACACGTCCATTCCGCCTTGGCACATCAGCTCGTAGACACGACACACCGACTGCTTGTCTTGCGACGGCACTCCACTCACCGAAACTCCCTTCGGTGCACGCAGAATTCGAATCATCGTTTGATAGGTGGCCCGATCGGGGAACTGCCATTTGTTGTAGCCACAGTTAGCAAGTTGCGGCACCACTGAAACAGTCAGCCACTTAAGGTCAAATCTGATGTAGTTACCTTACTGGTGTCAACTAGCATGAAGCAGACCTATATCTACCCCTGGTTTTTGCATGAATTTGACAGAAACATAATATAGTGCAATTAGTTGGTATATTACTAGTTTCTTGCAAAGCAACTGCACCAATGGTGACATTAAGCGTCTGACTGTACTATCGCTTGGCTCTTCTTTATTACTGCCACATGTACACGAAGCCACAGAATACAACGATAGTGATAACTGCTAAACATAATCATAATTTTGCGCTTGCCACTCAATATCGACAGCAAAAAGGCAAACATTGTCTAGCCTGTCCAATTGGTCTCCAAACTGCTCATTTTATTCAAAACAAACACCAAATTGCAAAAAAAAACAGTAAATATAAGTAATCCCTTTGTTGTTGGCATTAACTAGAATTTCGAAATACCAGAATATTTAGCACAATCATCAAGATTTTAATAAAAAAACGAATTTACTCCTTTATTGTGAAAGAGAAAATTCTGCATAGGTCTGAAAAAATTCCAAAAAACTATAAACAATAAAATTTGAAAAAAAAAATTTGAAAACTAACTTTTTGCTCATATGATCAGCTTTACAATTGCAGTGTAAGAATCAACTTTCTTAAACTACAAATTAAAAAAAACCGAAATCTAGCTGATAGATAGATCCCTGGACAAACTAAGTCAAAGAATTTTATTTGTGTCCTAAACATTCTGTATCTACAACCAAATTCTAGCTTCAAGTCAGCAAATAATATAATCTATCTTGTGACTTTCAAAAAAAAATTGAGCATAAAACCGAAAACAAGAGTAAGTTCTCTCTGAACCATCACCAATCCACACCCAAGCAATAGAAGGTGTTACTCGATTCCATCAGTCACATCGAATTCAGTTTTCACCGGTGCACGTCCTTCGAGCTCAGCTGGCTCAGTCTGCTGGTGCAGATGAGCCTTCACAGCCAACGTTCTTCTGGTTCGAAGTATCAGCTTCTCTGAGGCGTTCAGAGTGCCCAATCGAGCTTTGGCAGCCGCCGAGAGATTGGAGCGAACCTGAGCCACCACTTCGTGTGTGGAAGCTGGAGTCTCAACGGCCAATCGCTTCAAAGTGCTTCTAGCCCGTTCTGCTTCTAGTTGTGCCGGATCGGGAGCGTGCGTATGAGTGTTCAGCATGCGAACCACCTAGAAGTTGTAGGTGAACTAGGCAATGTGACAAGAATGCAAGCAAGGCAATGTGTAGAGGATGTTTGAAATGCTTATTAACGCATGTTACAGTGGGAATTGCAGGGACAACCTAGATGAGCTAAACGCACACAAAAAGTTGGCTGAGATGTAAGGGGTCTGGCCATACATGTAACAGATCATCCGCCGAAAGGGGGGGTTGGGGGTTTTGGCGCCGGCCGTTGGGGGTCTGAGCCAAAATTTTGGGAGGGTAGGGCACTAAAAAACACTCAAAAATCGAAATTTTTGGGCTAAAAATCGCCGAAAATCGCTAATTTGGGCTGAAATGACAGCTAAAAGGGGAGGGGGTCGGGGGCGTCCGGGGGTCTGGCCTAAGTCGGGTGGGGGGCAGACCCCCAGACCCCTGTTACATGTATGTCTGGCACTCCAAGTCGGATTTCTCGCAAAACTTTGCCCCACCGGACTTTTTGCACCTGAAAACGCCACTACGGCTTGTTTCAGCTAAACCAGGGTATTTCATGCATGGCATTTTTCAACTGGATTAGGGTATTAAGACATTTGTGAAGCTGTAAAGCAGTACTTAACGCAGTTTCTGGACCAGATAGGGCTTTTACGCCAACTTTACCGCAGAAGCACCAAAAACGGTAGTGTAAAAGTGAAATTTGGACTTGGTACGAAAAGACACTTGTATATAGAAATGATCCCACAAGTAGAAACCCAACATCATGTATGCGTTGCTTTCTTCCAGTTTTCTATTACAGTCAGTGCACTTAACGCCGTAGCGGTACCTAGACTAGTGGCACCATAAATAATGGTACCACCACGTTGCGCCGACCATATGATACCCCTACCTTGGCATTGGTACCTACCTCTACCGGTACCATGGTACCACTCCATTCAGATTTCGCACCATATGGTACCGGCACCCATGGTCATGGTAGGGGCACCATACATGGTACCACCAGAGTCCCCAACCCAAACGTAGGGGTACCATATATGGTGCAACTAGCCCTCGTACCGGTACCATATGGTGTCGGTACCATAAACGGCGTTAAGTTCCATACTGTATAACAGTACAGTTCTAACTAAGCTGCATTCAATGAGTGCACTTCGTTGTTATACACGGAATTAATTAAATGCTTAATACCATGTTGCCGTTCGTTTAAGCAAAACGTACGTGCAAGGAAGGGGATTTTCTGACCTACACTTTTTTTATGTGATGAATCAATAGGTCTTTTATAAAAACACCACCACTGTGGTATTTTTGCTCTGCGATACCGATTAGTATTTATGGCCCAATAAAAACGTGATTTTGGACATTTTCAACTGGAATCTCCAGTGCGCAATTGCCGATCGCGGTCATATCTTCACCATAAATTAGTCTTACAGTACAAATCACGAACAGAATCACAAAAGTTCGCCCAACAGGCCTGACTGGGCTTGCTGAAAAGGTATTCTGCAACATGCGGAGTTTGCTTATTAGCGAGCGATAAACGAGGCTGCTGCTGGCCGGCCGGCCGCTGGGTCGGGCAGTTTAATGAGCCTGCCCTACCAGTCAGCGTTCGCGAGATTCGCCAGCTGCTAGCTGGGCACGGTCACTGGGCCGGCCACGAGGATCAAATTGGCGTCAACAGCTCGCTAAGGTTTGGTAGTGGCGAGCCTGGCTTGCTAATCGCTCGCTAAACAGCGTTTAGCGAACTTGACTTGTTCGTGATTTGTACTGCACTATGACCACTGCACCCACAAAGTTTCCGATCGATTCAATGGCACAGCGTGAATACCGTTTGATTTAGGGGTTATTTTAAAAAAGTGAAAAATAATTTTTTGACATCCCCTGCAGATTTTGGCCATACTTTTGAAGGTAAGATGGAACACGTCGTCCTCTACACGTTGGTGAGTTCACTTTTTTTTCGGCATCGGCCCCTTTTTTGAGTTATTCATGTTCATACATGTAACAGCTCCGGGTCGACCTGGGGGAGGGGGTGGGGGGTTTCCATGGGGGGTCGAGGGGGTTTCTGCCCAGGTGGGGGGTCCTTAAATTTCAAAAAAGGCGTTCCAAAAACGCCTAGAAATGAGTTTCTAGCACGTTTTTTTCAGTAGGACGCAAAAATTGCCATTTTAAGCTGCCAAATAGCGTTTTAAAGCTAAAAACAAGAAAAAATGACAAAAAGAGCTTCCAAAACACCGATTTTCTTAAATATCAGCAGTGGAAACGCCACCGGTTTCCAAAGGCTTTTCAAGTGAATTTTAGGCTAAAAATTAGTGATTTCGACCCAGTTTGTTAATACTGAGCCACTACCACCACTTGTATTTTTTGGAATAGGAGGGGTCCCTTAACCTGTCTCTGGGGCAGGGGTTTGCCTTTTCAGCAAGGGGGGTAATCCCCCCAAACCCCCCTAGTACGGCGTATGTTCATGTTTCAATTTTCCAAAAAAAAATTTGCGGTATCTTTAGAATCATTCACAAATTCCGGTGTCCATGAAAGCTAGAGCAACTCGCAGTAGACCGTTGGACGTAGAATGTCGATGGGTTCCATCCAACGATATACACGCGAAATCGATCTATGACCACTTATACCAGAGTGGTACCAAGTCAAAGTTTCGATCGAAAATGACGCAAGTCCAACCTGGTTTTCTTCAGATTTTGACACTTGCTGCCGAACTAATTAGTCAGTCAAATGGCGTAGATTCGGCCGTCAAATGAGAAGATGAGATTCTTGCGATTCCGAAAATGACCATATTTTTGCCTTAGAGTGCCTTGTTCTCACGATATGGGCATTTAAAAATATTTGCGAAGAAAATGACTTCAATTTGTGATATCATCCTGGTCTGAAAGATGATTCAAATCAATCATATGCAGGATACATAGCCGTGAAATCTGCATCACCTAATGCAGTTTTCAACAATAATTATAAAAATTACAGTGGTTTTACAATATGACCAGTCCTGAGCAATTTATTTTTCCTGGTGCCCTGGCATTCACATCGTTAAGAACACGAAAAAACCAAACCATAAAATGCTTCCTATTAGGTGCATTTTTCTTCACTGATTCTGAATATGATCTTCTTTTTGGCGCTAGGGATACCTCATAGTCGGTAGTTATGGACCTCTGAAGATTCATCAAATATGGTACACTTTTGAGAGCCATAATCTTGCAACAGATAGGCTATGTTTCAGTACTTTAGAAGGGAATCTACCATCAATTAATAGTGTTCCTAGTCTATTTTGGCCTGCTGATTTCAGAAATGACCTTTAATTTTTCTGTATAAGCCTGAGATTTTGAGATATAACACTATCTACTTATTACACTATAGTAAGCTTGCTTCTTGAAATTAGAAGGGTATAAAGTAAAACTAAGGTCACTTCTGAAATTAGCAGGTCAAAATAGGCCAGAAACACTGCTTATTGATAGTAGATTACTTTCTAGAAGTGCCCGAACACAGACTGTCTATTTCAAGACTGTAAACTGGAAATTGGGTAATTTTCGATCGAGACTTTGACTTAGTGCCACTCTGGTATAAGTGGTCATAGATCAATTTCGCGTATATGGTTGGATAGCCGATTATATTCTATGTCCAACGCTCTACTGCGGGTCGCTCTAGCTTCATGGAGACCGGAATTGTGAATGATTCTAAAAGATACTGCAAATTTTTTTTTGGAAAATTAAATGATGGAATAACCAAAAACGGGGCCGATGCCGAAAAAGTGAACTCACCAACGTGTAGAGGACTACGTGTTCCCATTCAATTCTAAAAAGTATGGCCAAAAATTTGCGAGGGACGCTAAAAAATTCATTTTTCACTTTTTTAAACTAACCCCTAAAATCAACGGCATTCACGCTGGCCTGAATCGTTCAGCCCCAAACTTTGTGGGCGCGCAGTGGTCATAGTGAGACTAATTTATGCTAGCATATGACCGCGATCGGCAATTGCGCAATTGAGAACTAGGTTGAAAATGTCCAAAATCACGTTTTGGCCATAAATACCGCAATCGGTACTGCAGAGCAAAAATACCACAGTGGTGGTATTTTCTACTAAAGACCCATTGATTCATCACATAAAAAGCGTGGGTCAGAAAATTTCATGTTCCGCCGCCTGCCTGGGTCTTATAAAGAATGGCTCTTAACTTAAAATTCCTGCCTTTATCTAAATCAGTTACTGTTCTTAACTTCGACAAAACAGGGTTCGGTAAGAATGTCCGACTTTCCATGACTCGCTGACTTTGCATGAGATTGGTAAAAAAGAAAAAAGATTCAAATCCAGACCTTCACCTTCTCCATCGGTGGTGGTGGATTCTCGCCTTGCAGC